>CM020216.1:153018306-153220806 GCA_009819775.1 Phoenicopterus ruber ruber | reverse complement strand
TTAATTGTCGCACCGTGACCCTAATTTCTGGTACAGATATAGTATGGTACTTAAGAACAAAACTAATCTTCAACCAATTTCAGTTTTAAAATTTCACATAATGAAAAGTCCTCTAGCTCTCTAGGTACGTTTTCCAAAGGTTAATTGTATTCTTTGTTATAAGTATACACTGTATTTCTCAACTGAATTTGTTTCTCTTCCATTTCTCCTCATTCATCCTATTATGCTGTCGCATATATTCAAAGACACATTAATATTCAATTTATTTTCTGCATCCATTTTATGTTTTGTTTGTATTTTATATATATATACTCGTGACTATATTTGATGGCATCATCTGAAATACCAGGTTGAGAACATCTGGTTTGTTACAGCATTCAAGATGCCATATTTTTAATTAAGAACTAGTCAATCAATTTTGTTGGGTATAAAGAATAATATTTTCTCATCCTAACAGTCACAAAGTTAGAATATAAAATGAAATTATTCCCTCACTCATCCTTTGTTGTACGTCTGTTGAAATAGGATACGGTTATGATAATGAAACTTTTTCCCTTGACTCTTGATGAGCATATCAGAATGTATCATATAATCATTAAATAAACAACTATATTGCAGATCTGTGGATTCCCCTCAGTTCATAAAGTAAGACTGTGGATCTGAACTGTGGAACTATTTTTGTAGTTTTTATTTTTTAAAAAAAGCAAAAGCTGGTAATAATTCTTTCGCTTTAAACTAATCTTAGAACAAAGCTTGAATTTACCGTCTTAATGGAAAAATATTGATTGCTTAGAAACCAGATGAAAAGAGGTAGTGCTCCTATGGAAAAAAGAATGTTTCCAACACATACTGAGAAAACTTTTGAAGATATCCACTGTACTGGGAAGAGTCTTGTAGGTCAGAAGAGGTATTTCCCTCCATCACAGAATATTTCTTTTATTCTTGCATGTTTCCTTTCAAAGTATTATAATAGAAATATTTAAGTTTCTTTTTAACATTTTAATTTTATGTCCCATTGTATATGGGATCTTTCCATTTGCAGGCCTTTTAACAATCAACACATCAATAGAAAAGGCGGCAATAAATTTGCTGCTTGTTGGTAGCATTACTAGGATTACTCAGTTTTCCATCCCTTCCTTTCTCTTTCCATACATCTTTTCACTCCTTCCAAACGAAGAGTTAGGTATTTCCACTAATAAGGGAGGTGGTGGCTAAGAAGAATGCATGAATGATCTGGAGGTACTGGCTGGATACATCAGTCTGAGCTTGCTGTCCAGAGAAAGAAAGACAATTTTGCAATTGCCACTGCCCAATGACAAACAGTAGTTAGTGAGGAACCAAATATTGACACTGCCAGAGAGATGCTTTCAGCAAATGGTACAGAGCGGCAATGAGGTTCATCCAGAAAATGGCTCCTCTTCTCTTTAAAGGATTTTTTTGTCCTTTTTTTTTCATTGAAATGTCTAAAAATAAACATTTCAAAATAAATTTGAGTACATCTCAATCTGTGCTTAGACGAAGTATCATGTAGCCTATAAAATTTATATCAGAAAAAAAATCTGATGTGTGCACTTCCTTTTTTTAAACAAAAGTTTGATTTTAAAATAAATTAAGACCTTCACCATTATTCCTAGGACACAGATAGGAAAAGAACTAGATATTTTATTCAGCAGTATTTCTGCTGGGTTTGAGCTGTTTAAAAGGAAAAAAAAAGGAGAAAAGAAAATTCAATTTTTATAACTTATCTTCATTTTATAGAAAAAGAATTTTCATTTAAATGTAAAATTCTTACCTACTTTTCCTGTCAATACTTAATTTCTTTTTAAATGCTAATGTTTCAATTTACATTTAGCTGAGATACTTTAGTTGTACTTTTGCAATCTACTCATCAATCACACAGCATTTGTAACAGTGATGCTCTGAAGCATACATTCCTGAAGTAATAAGCAGAAGTTTCAACAACTGAGAATATCGCAAAACTTGTAGTTTTATTTAACTAATAAACATAATTTAAAACCACAACTTTCTTGTATCTTAAATGAGTTTCAACTTTCATACTAATGAGGCTTGATACAAACAATGACTATAGATGTAATTATTACCTACTAGAGAACAAATACTTTCCATATATTAAGTGTATGCTGGGAGTTTTCACAGAATGTCTCAAAAAATTCAGTACTTTGCATTTTTTTAGGTCTTTTCCCTAGAGTGTGATTCATTAACAGGAGCACAAACGTCACTGTAAACCCCTTCCCTAGCACACCACTGTCTAGGGCTCTGGAAGGTTTCCTCTTTACCTCTCTATAGTAGAAAGTGAGTATACAACATAACATACCTGGTTTGGATCCTACTGCAAAATTGCATCTTCTTTCCACAACTTCCTTCCTGCCAATGTCTAAACTGTTAACAGGAAACACCTGATTCCTTCCCAGTTTCAGGCAAGAAACCAGACGAATTTCAAAGCGGGTGGATTGGATACTATTACAGTAAAGTTATTTCTAAAGTATATAGTAAGAATCTGACCTAATGTGTGTTCCTTCTGCATAATTCCTTTTTTTCTTCTCTTTTTAAGCAAATTATTGCATTGTATTTTGTATTTTAGGTTACTAAAACAGAAATTCTAAGTTTACTGCAAAGGGTGTATTTGGTTTAATATTTATGAAAATGAATGAGACTGAAACTATCTTTGGGAAGAAAATAAATCAAACTTACAATTAAAACTAATGATCTTAATCATAATTAAAATAAGACATTTAAATAATGATTAAAATAGTATATTTAAATTAATCTACCATAGAAGAAAACTGAATTCTAGACTGGCACGTGATAGCTTTGGTCCACATAGAAGTCTCACATTTAGCTAAGCTCAAATATAAGTTAAAATGAATAGAGCTAGAAAGATCATCCTCAAATACCTGTAAATCTCAAACACCCCCACCCAGAAATATGATAAGCAGGGCAACAAAAAAGAGTAAATATTGTGGTGGGAAACGGAGGGAAGAAGGCTTTATTTTATAGTCTCTTCACTAGCATTTTCTTCAGTCTTACAGCAAAAGAAGCTATCTTCTGCTTTTAAGCATAGTGCAAATATTGATTGCATTGATGTCATAGCTGAGAGAAATTTCACTGACTATCACTACAGATATTTCAAACACAGGATGCTGGTTCAAAGACATATCCAGTTATTGAATGTAGTAGAGAGCTTGATGACATTGTACCTTTGCATGTTCATTCTCAGCTTTGAAACGCAGAATATCTTTGATTTTTTCTTACTATAGACAACCTAAAAGAACATGTGAACATCTTTTAATCAGTTCCTGTTGGCCAGTCTCATGTTTTGGATAGTTCTTAACTTAAAACATGTATCATTGGGTGAAGACTACCCAAAATCAGTGTTCACATTGGTGAGACTTTTGCTCTATCTGCCCAGTCCTAACTCATTCATATGTTTAAGTATTTGATAAAAAATCCCAAAACAAACAAAAAAAAAACCCAAAAAACCCCCACAGAAAATCATACTACCATAGAATCATAGAACTGTCTAGGTTGGAAAAGACCTTTAAGATCATCAAGACCAACCGTTAACCTAGCACTGCCAAGTCCACCACTAAACGATGTCCCTAAGCACCACATCTACATGTCTTTTAAATACCTCCAGGGATGGGGACTCAATCACTTCCCTGGGCAGCCTGTTCCAGTGCCCGACAACCCTTTCGGTGAAGAAAGTTTTCCTGATATCCAATCTAAACCTCCCCTGGCACAACTTGAGGCCATTTCCTCTTGTTCTGTTGTCTGTTACTAGGGAGAAGAGTCCGACCCCCATCTCTCTACAACCTCCTTTCAGGGAGTTGTAGAGAGCGATAAGGTCTCCCCTCAGCCTCCTTTTCTCCAGACTAAACATCCCCAGTTCCCTCAGCCGCTCCTCATAGGACTTGTGCACTAGACCCTTCACCAGCTTCGTTGCCCATCTCTGGACATGCTCCAGCACTTCAATGTCTTTCTTATAGTAAGGGGCCCAGAATTGAACACAGTACTCGAGGTGCGGCCTCACCAGTGCCAAGTACAGGGGGACGATCACCTCCCTACTCCTGCTGGCCACACTATTTCTGATACAAGCCAGGATGCCGTTGGCCTTCTTGGCCACCTGGGCACACTGCTGGCTCATATTCAGATGGCCGTCAACCAACACCCCCAGGTCCTTTTCTGCTGGGCAGCTTTCCAGCCACTCCCCCCCAAGCCTGTAGCATTGCCTGGGGTTGTTGTGACCCAAGCGCAGGACCCGGCACTTGGCCTTGTTGAACCTCATACAATTGGCCTTGGCCCATCGATCCAGCCTGTCCAGATCCCTCTGTAGCGCTTTCCTACTTTCAAGCAGATCTACAGTCCTGCCCAACTTGTCTTATCAAACTTTCTCAGGGTGCACTCGATCCCCTCATCCAGATCACTGATAAAGATACTAAAGAGAACTGGCCCCAATACTGAGCCCTGGGGAACACCACTTGTGACTGGCCATGAACTGGATTTAACTCCATTCACCACAATTCTTTGGGCCCGGCCATCCAGCCAGTTTTTTACCCAGTGAAGTGCATGCCCATCCAAGCCATGAGCAGCAGTTTCTCCAGGAGTATGTTGTGGGAAACGGCATCAAAGGCTTTACTAAAGTCTAGGTAGACAACATCCACAGCCTTTCCTTCATCCACTAAGTGGGCCACCATGTCATAGAAGGAGATCAGGTTAGTCAAGTAGGACCTGCCTTTCATAAACTCAAGCTGTCTGGGCCCAATCGCCCAGTTGTCCTGTATGTGCTGTGTGATGGCACTCAAGGTGATCTGCTCCATAACCTTCCCGGGCACCGAGGTCAGGCTGACAGACCTGTAGTTCCCCAGATCCTCCTTCTGACCCTTCTTGTAGATCGATGTCACATTTGCTAACTTCCAGTCAACTGGGACCTTCCTGGTGAGCCAGGACTGCTGATAAATGATTGAAAGTGGCTTGGTGAGCACTTCTGCCAGCTCCCTCAGTACCCTTGGGTGGATTCCATCCAGCCCTATAGACTTGTATGTGTCTAAGTGGTGTAGCAGTTTGCTAACCGTTTCCCTTTGGATTATGGGGGCTTCATTCTGCTCCCCATCCTTCTCTTCAGCTCAGGGGGCTGGGTATCCAGAGAACAACTGGTCTTACTATTAAAGACCGAGGTAAAGAAGTCATTAACCTCATCCTAGTCCTCGTTATGGGGAAGCTTGGTCAACAGGTCTGGATTACAGGTGCTCTGCTGTAGTGTTTTAGGTTTTCACAAGAACCAAAGAGGCACTCTTAACAACTTTACATACTTGTAACATGTTTATAGCAGGAAGCCAGAAATTAATACTGATCCAGTTGGCCTGAGGGTAATATGAGCAGCAAGGCTACTGGCAAGTTTTGTAACCAACCAAATTAAAAAGAAAGAGTGAAAACAATAGCATTTTTGTTCCCCTTGAGGGGAACACATTCAAAGCCATACTAAAAGCTGAGCCCAGTGTGGAACTACTATGTATAAAGCCAGGCAGACCACCAGCTGAGTCTCAGGCACCTTGATCACCTGCAGCGTCTTGTTCCCTTGAGTCCATGGTACTGGTCACAGCTGGACCAGAAGCCTTGGCTGATGTGAGTTTGTTCTGTACAGTGAATGTGACTGTGTATGTGTGTATGTGCCACACATGCATGTGTTTTGTAGAACAGAAATCACAACCCACCCTATGTACCCATCCCATTCAGGAAGCAATTTTTGGGTTTTTTTTTTTGTTGTTAATGATTACTGTGCTTCTCTTCTTGAGGTTACCTCACCCCTAAACTCTGTCATGGGAAAGATAAACTATGAGTTATTTGTACTATGCAGACAACAAACCAAAAGAAATTTTCTGCAGCAATCCCAGAAGTGTGCTTCTAAGCGCACACATTTCAGTATCCCTTGGTGGCACAGCAGAACACACGTAGCTTGCTTTAATGAAACTGTTCCCTTCACTGCCCCTTTCAGATCTGTGGTAACAGTTGTAAATTGATATGTTACTTTAAACGTATTATAATCAGTTTAGGATTGTTATCTACATCCTTTTAAGGTAAGTATGAGTTGCATTAGAATGTGTTGTCTGTGTCAAATGTAGGGTAGCAGGAACACAACAGGGTTCTTCAAGAATGTAAGAAAAAGAATTAAATGAAAATACTTGAGACAGAATCATATGCTAAAATCTCCTCATCCGGTGGCTATAAAAGAGAGATTGCTTCTCATTTTAAAGGTCAGCCTGTTTGTCAGGGAAATAAAAACATATTATTTTTCATTGGTGGATGATTGTTTAAATTATTAAATACTTGGTTAAATTGGTAGAATTTATGTTCACTCTGAAATTAAAACAATCAGTGTGCCTATAAATAGTCCTTACATTGACGCATAGCAATGTGACTCTTCTAAGGATGCTCTAGGACTTGAATGATTAATGTAGCTTATACATATTAAAAATGTAGTTTTGCTTTGTGTAAATTGTAAAACCCTCATTTAAGTGCAAGTGTGCCAAGGAAATTTTCTATAGTTTAATCTTCAGTTTCACATTATTTATTCTCAGTATACAGCTAACAAAGTTCAAATACCTCTTCAGACTTTATATAGATATTTGTTCTGAACTAACAAAGCTGTTTGTGTCCTAAACCGAACAAAATTTTTAAGTGTTAGATATTTGCCAAAATGATTCACTGCAGACATTATTCATTTGAATTTTAAGGCTCTCATTACCTTCCAAATGGTAAATCCAGTTGTGTTCTTGGCCTTTCAAAGAGATCTGGACTGATATATATTTTTTCTGTTATTCTCTTTATTTAGACTTGATTAAAGACAGTTTTGCATAAATAAGTTCACAGAGAAAGTGACAGGCACCCATTGAGATCTCAGTACTCTCATATATATTTGTGACTTTGGGATATTTATCCCTCATGTCAGAATTGATGAAACAAAACACAAAATTGTGATTAACTATCTTTACATTTCAGTAGAAATCACACCAAAACCAAGAAAAGCTTGAAGGTTCCTTGGAAATGTAGATAAGCACTTTAACAGTATGAGTCAATAAGTAAAAAAAAAAATGCCCCCCCCCCCCCCCGCCCAAACCTAAACAAACAACAAAACAAGCAAGCAAGCAAACAAACAAAACCACCAATAATTTCAGAAAAACTGAAATATTTTTCTGTTTTAGACAATGTTACCTATTCCCTCTCTGGGATCTGTGATATGGGATGGTCAAATGGTTGGCTCCGAAGGCTTTGATTTGGATAATTAAGGTGATTAGATGTGATTAGGTTAAGTCTCATATTCATCACAAAAGTATTTTGGTGCTAAACTCATTTTGACTGAATTTCAAACAAAGGGATGTCACTATACATCTTCATACATCTGGAGTTCTGTTCTTTTTCTTTCATCTGACACAAATCACAGGGAAGTCTTCTTCCATGTTACGAATTATGTAAAGATGCAGACTTTCTGAGTATTAGTCATGGAACGCCATTTAAAGAGAATTAGACTGTATCTGAGAAGCAAACTAAGATACATGGTAACATAGCATGTTGAAAATTATGAGGGAATTATCTTGGCATGTGAATCATATAAACAGCCAAAGTGGCAAAGAGTAAAGAAATAACTATGGCTCTCTGCATAATTTCTGCTCTGATCATGGACCTTATACTAAGGAGTTAGGCAGCAGATGTGGATAACTCATCAAATTGACAACGGAAGGTATTTTACAGGAACCACTCGACCTATCGACTCTACTCAGTATAGACCATTTTGATTTAGAAAAGGAGATGTGAAGCTTTGATATACAGGAGTTACTCTCCACAAAGTAAGAAAGGATAATTCTGTGGTGTTGTTTGCTTAGAGAAGAGAGATACAGAGCACCTATGGCTTCAAAGGATATCTCAATAGATAAGCTGCTTGTAATATGGTATCACCGCCTGAAGGCTTTGGGAAGGAAAGAAAAGCAGTCTTCCTCTCTTTTCCCTACCCCCTCTCTCAAAATTAGCAGAAATAAACAGGAGAAAGATATGTAGTCTGGATAAGTAAGAAGACAAAAGACTGAAGAATTCACTCTCCTGGGAAAGACAACCTCTGTTCCTAACTCACCAGATCTACAGAGCTATGAAAAGATGATCAAAATTTACAGTCCAGAAACTTGCTTTGTGAGATCTGCATGCCTTTGCATAAGAAGTTTGGAGTGAATGTTGTTGGTATCCCACTCCTTGTTAGTCATAAAGTTAATTCTAGGATGAGCTAAGATATGGTCAATGTGTGAATAGCTGTGATTTTTACAAAATTGCACAGAGCATTACAACTGCTGAGACACCGGGTCTAATGTCAGCCTAACTGGCTGATATTGCCTCATGTTCCTCTCCATCAGCTGGTTCATTCCTTACACCTCGGTTATCAGATCTTTAGAGTCAAGTTTGAAAATTTCATGTAAATGTTAATTTCTTTGAATAGTTTCTAAAGGGTTGTAATGCATAGTGTTGCAGCTGCAGTTGGTGTTTAATGTTAAATATATTCTTCATACTTACTGCTTGTCATATGAATGCTTTTATCCCATGGAATTTCACAAACAAAATTGCATCTTTTGTACTCTCTATAACATGTATATCTGCCTGTATCGCAGTAGGTTAGTCAGCCTAACATATCTTGATAGTCCACGGAGGACACAGACAATTCTTCTCATTTTAAAACAGATGCCTAAAATATGTCAGATAAATATACTCTAAAAGTGTGTATATTTCTCTCCACTGATTTTAAAGGGACTCTAAGAAGAATACCTTAGCTGTAGACATTGTTGAGGTCTGAGGGTAGGTGGAATGAAGCCTACCTACATGCTGAAGATTGTGGTATTGAATTTCTCTGTTGCTGTCATTAGCCTTTTTGTAGGACATTGGTAATATTTAGTTATTACAAGGAACATAATTGTTTGAGAGTCGATGATTATTACTATGAAAGCTAATTTATTCATTAATTTACCTATTTTACATAGTTTTCTTAGTAATTTCTTTGCCAAAACGTACTTTATGGCTCTTCTCACTTCAACACTGTACATATGCACAAAAGAACTTTGTTTGTTTTCAAAAAAGAAAAAAAAACTTTAAGTAGACTTTTTGAGGTATTATTTTATTCAGAAGTAGCCTACATTTTATTATTTAGCTTACTACAGTAACCCTTTTCATGATAATAGATAATGCAAAGTCATATTGATTTCAGTAAAGTACTTTATTTGTTTTCATAATGAGACTTAATATTACACACTGCAGCATATTGTCCATGAAGCATGCAAGTGTCATCGACTAACAAGAATAATATATGTAACCTTTTTAAAGTCTATAATAAACAGAGCACACCACTT
The DNA here is from genome assembly GCA_009819775.1 of Phoenicopterus ruber ruber. NCBI lineage: Eukaryota > Metazoa > Chordata > Aves > Phoenicopteriformes > Phoenicopteridae > Phoenicopterus > Phoenicopterus ruber. The sequence continues at coordinate 153,211,405 of CM020216.1, read as the reverse complement.
TATTTCCATTCTTGTTGATTTTAGCAAGTTAATGATGCACATTTTATCAGAAATTTGGTTAACAATCCTTTTTTTTTTCCTTCCAGAACACTTTAGACAGAACTCATATTGATTTTTGTTCACAGGAAGATGAACTGAATTTATCACACAGGCCATAAGTGTCCAGGTGTTCTCCAACTGAATTCATCACCTCAGCTTCATGCTTTAAGAAAATGGCCAACAGAAGAGGAATGAAAATAGACGGGAGTGTTTAACTATTAAACAATTTATGATTCAGCTCAGATATGTTTAGATCCTCTTACAGAGCAACTCATATGTGTCATGCAAAGCAGATATCAGAAAATCTTGAAATTCCACTACAGATTTTCTTGACCAGTGACTGCAGCTACCAACTGTGGAACAAACCTAGTAGAACTTTGAATTCAAAATCAGCTCTAAAATAACCACAGCAACTGTAGAAATTTAAGATAGTAATATTTGGAAGATGAACAATCTTCTTTATTTCAGACTGATTCTCACCTTTGTCCAAAACAAGATTCATATATTTCAAATCTGGCTATATCTGGTTGTTCTTCAGAGCCAATGCGGTCCATTTCAATGTGTACATGATTACTGGGCATTTTCTCTGGGATACTAAAATCATGTCTATTCCTGAGAAAAAAAAAATATAATTTAAATGTCATTCAGAACTGTGGAAAGCATATGGGTTCCCAGTATCGCACCCCAGAGACTGATGGTTAAAATGATTCCTATCTAGGTAGCAGGAGAAATCGCAGATCACGTGAAATACACAAAATCCTACGCTGCAGTCAGTAACTGCCTGTTCTGTAGTGGAGAAGTGTGGCCCCTGTGGGCTACTGAATCCAGTACACCCTTTTTCATCTCTGCTGCCACTACTGTTCCTACTTCTCTGCCAAATAAATGATCACCTAAAGAAATTCTATCTTTTATCACCTCATTGCCTTAATACAACAGGTTGGGCACATTCTGCAAGTAACTTTCTGCTTTGGGAATCGCTCATATTGGGAGACAACAGATTAAAGATGACATTATCTCAGCTCAGAGTTAATTTAGGCTGAATCAGTTCCTTCTGCATTCAAGACACATGCACTCAGATGCTTCAAATGCTGTAGGATAATGACAGAGTTAAAACAGAAACAAGACCCTACAATGGAAATTCTGCTGCTTTTTTGTCTTTTGTGTTACAATAATATTATCGTGTTGCAAAGAATATTAATATCAACTCAACATACATGTTCTGTTACATGCAGTTTATTTAGCAAATAAATTCTGCTGCACAAATGTTTAACATATAATACTGGAGAAAAGCATGTAAAATCCATCAAAAAATAATCTTGCATCACTAATATAATGTTTAGAAATTTTACCCTCAAGGTCTGCTAGAGATATTAATGGAAATGTTTTATTTGAGGCTTCAGAGGGACAAGACTGTAAAAGACAAATGCAAAATGTATTTCTTAACCACCGAAAGAATACTTTAAAAATATTTAATGCATGACTGAGTTGTCTAATATTAAAAAATATTCTGCATATGTGGAAGTACATGTACATGTGCTTGACTGTATTAGCATTTACCACTTGGAGTAGGAGTTTTAATAAGTGTAGAATGTAAAAAAAATAAACCAGAAAGATATGCCATAAAAATAATTTGTTCAGCCCAGGAATGATGTATTAGTCATCAAAACTGCTGTGGGGCAAGTGAAATCTCATAGCTGTAATATTAAGAACAGAAATCGGTGTAAATTGGCTTAGCTGTTTTGACTTCAATGATTGAATTCAGCAAATACTTACTGATGAACATGGATCAGTAAAGGAAACTCATGTGAAGTCCAGCAGAACTTTTCAAAGATGTAATTTCTGTGACTGAGGTAAATATGGTCATCATAAATAGAGTTTGCTATTTCCAAGCACTATTCAGATAAAACTTGTACAAACGGTTTTGGATGTGGCAGAAGAGATGGATTTAATACAATATCATCTACACTTCATGCTTTTCCTCTGTTGGTCTTAAGAAAACCTTTACCACAGAAATGTTTGCTATTAGGAATTGAGACACAGAGAGGGGCAAGAAACTTCACAGGATTGTGCAGCAAGCCAATGGCAAACCAGGATATTAATTCAGATTTTCTGAGTTCCAGACTAACATTTATACTACTAAAAGGACAAACTTGTACTGCAACTAGAGCATGCATAATTTGGAAACCCTGTCCATTTGAAAAACATCTTCCTGTAAAAATATCGTAGAATCATAGAATCATAGTCTGGTTTGGGTTGGAAGGGACCTGAAAGATCATCTAGTTCCACCCACCCTGCCATGGGCAGGGACACCTTCCAGTAGACCAGGTTGCTCAAAGCCCCATCCAACATGGCCTTGAAGACTTCCAGGGAGGGAGCATCCACAGCTGCTCTGGGCAACGTCTTCCAGTGCCTCACCACCCTCAGAGTGAAGAAGAACTTCCTTATAGCTAATCTAAATCTACCCTCTTTCAGTTTTAAGCCATTACCCCTCGACCTAGCACTACATGTCCTCATCAAAAGTCCCTCTCCAGCTTCCTTGTAGGCCCCCTTTAGGTGCTGGAAGGCTGCTAAAAGGTGTCCCTGAAGCCTTCTCTTCTCCAGGCTGAACACAGAATCATAGAATCATAGAATAGTTTGGGTTGGAAGGGACCTTTAAAGGCCATCTAGTCCAACCCCCCTGCAATGAGCAGGGACAACCTCAACTAGATCAGGTTGCTCAGAGCCCCGTCCAGCCTGACCTCGAATGTTTCCAGGGATGGGGCTTCTACCACCTCTCTGGGCAACCTGTTCCAGTGCTTCACTACCCTCATTGTGAAAAACTTCTGATTTCCAGCCTATATCTCCCCTCCTTTAGTTCAAAACCATTACCCCTTGTCCTATCACAACAGGCCCTGCTAAAAAGTTTGTCCCCATTTTTGCTATAGGCCCCCTTCAAGTACTGAAAGGCTTCAATAAGGTCTCCCCGGAGCCTTCTCTTCTCTAGGCTGAACAGGCCCAACTCCCTCAGCCTGTCTTCGTAGGAGAGATGCTCCATTCCTTTGATCATCCTTGTGGCCCTCCTCTGGACCCGCTCCAGCAGGTCCATGTCCTTCTTATGTTGAGGGGCCCAGAGCTGGACGCAGTACTCCAGGTGGGGCCTCACCAGGGCAGAGTAGAGGGGCAGAATCACCTCTCTCGACCTGCTGACCACACTTCTTTGGATGCAGCCCAGGATACGGTTGGCCTTCTGGGCTGCCAGCGCACATTGTTGGCTCATGTCCAGCCTTTCATCTACCAGCACCCCCAAGTCCTTCTCAGCAGGACTGCTCTCCATCCCTGCATCCCCCAGCCTGTACTGATACCGGGGGTTGCTCCAACCCCGGTGCAGGACTTCGCATTTGTCATTGTTGAACCTCATAAGGTTTGCCCAGGCCCACCTCTCAAGCCTGTCCAGGTCCCTCTGGATGGCATCCCGACCCTCAAGCGTATCCACCGCACCACTCAGCTTGGTGTCCCAACTCTCTCAGCCTTTCTTCATAGGAGAGGTGCTACAGCCCTCTCATCATCTTCATGGCCCTCCTCTGGACTCGCTCCAACAGGTCCATGTCCTTCTTGTGTTGGGGACCACGGAACTGAATGCAGTACTCCAGGTGGGGTCTCACCAGAGCGTAGTAGAGGGGGAGAATCACCTCCCTTGACCTGCTCGTCACGCTGCCTTTGATGCAGCCCAGGATACAGTTGGCTTTCTGGGCTTCAAGCACTCGTTGCTGGGTCATGTTGAGATCATGATCTCAATAAGATCATAGCCCTGAAGGCATGTGCACATCTCTAACTCTTCTTGTTTACTCCCCATGCTACGTGCATTTGCATAGAGACATTTAAGTTGGGCCCCCAATGAAGCTGACTTACTGGCTGGAGTGGCTGGGATTGCTTTGTGCTTCTCTTCAGGAGCTCTCTTGATGACCTGTGATCCTCTCCAGGGTCTGGACATCGATTGCTGGCACTGGCATCAAACTGGTAAGAGTGGGATGGATTGAGGCTTCCCCCCTTTCCTCGACAAATTTAGTTTAAAGCTCTCTTCACCAGCTTGGCATATTTCTTTAAACAGTAAGTATAATGAATAAGCCTATGTGATATTTCATATCTGCAGATTAGTGTGAGCTCTCAAGTGTAATTTAACCATGCTGATGTTTTCTTTATTTCCCTAAAGAATAAAGATTGTTATTTTTTAATATTTTTTTCTTCACTGCATTGTGATTTTGCCTCTTCTGCCTCCTTATTCCTGCATGGCTTTGGCAGCCTTATAAAAAATATCATTAAGGACAGAGTCATGCAGCTGAATGCTTTTGCTGTGCAACTGATGGAAACCCATGAAGTTTTCCAGCACAGTCAGAAATTTCTGTATTGCAGTGGGACATTCAAAAGGAGCTACAGGGAAAAGTGGCAAACACAAAGCAAAGTCTCTCAAGTTTTTACTACTGAGAAAAGTGTCTTTTATCATAGGAGTGTCTGTGCTTGTATCGGTAGACTTCATTGCCACCCACTTCAATTTCCCACTTTCTTCTTCTTTGTCAGGTTGTACTGATCCTTCTACACTCGTTTTGGGTGTTGGACCAGTAAGGAACAAAAAGGATAAGCAACAAGCAGAGATGTGTTTACAGAAATGGTTTGTCTCCCTTATCTCAAAAATGTTCTTTGCCTACCTTTATATTAATAGCAACAAGAAGTTATACTCTTCAAACATTGGAAACATTTTTTTTCCCTACCCTCCAGTGAAGAATCTTGTGCTCAGAACTGACAATGATTTTCATTTTTCTTTGTCTTAACATTTAATTGTTTCATTGACTGTAACAGTCGAAGAAGATATTTCATATATATAGCTGTAATGAGCAGCGGAAACCAGAGCTGAGGAAATAAGTTACAGAAAACAAAGCCCACAATAAAATGTAATTCCTTCCCATTTTTTGTAATAGTTGCAGAACGTTCTTAATTCTCACATAATTGAATTTATTTAAATTTATGCCATTATTTTGCCAAGATGTTTGTTGCTGGTTTTGTTACTTATGGTCTGAAGCTTGCTGGCAGCTGACCCTGTAAATTCACCTTGAAAAAAACCCCTGTACTCAAACTTCTAAGCTTGCTAATGTGCCATGATTGGCTCTAAGTCACAGAGGGATTTGTCCACTCGAAAAAGCCACTTATACTGATAAGTGAGAAGAGTTTAATTTGACAGCATAACCTCAGAAAACTCACAATCTGCACTTCCATGTAGATGCAGCTACTTGTTTTCTTTTTTTTTTTAAGTTTAAAAAGTTATATAAAATGTAGTAGGTATCAAAATGTTTTCTTTGGGAAGGTTTTGAGAGAGTACATCAAAAATTAGATACCCTGGTAGGTACAATGCCACTGGGGCAAAGAACTGTGTCAAAGACATTTATTTGCCCCATTCAGACTGATCTGGGATGAGCAGATCTGCCCTAGATACGTCAGGACAGATATTTAAATAGAAGTATACAATTCTGGACCAGGAAGAGTGTCCCCAGGCCTGAACCCAAACACCAGGCCACTTACAGTTTCCAAATCCAACAGCTCACGTTTCAGTCAAAATTTTTCACAAAATTCCATGTTTTCTGAGAACACTAGGAAGGTTTTCTCATTGTGCTACTGTGGAAGAAAATTAATACATTCCAAAACCTAAAAACTGGCTCCAGAATGGCACTGATTCTCTAGCCAGCTCTGGCTGCACCAGACATGCAGTCGCAGGAGGTTTGGGGAGACTTACATTTATTGTCTCACCAAATACAAGGCTTCAAAAATCATAAACCAAGTCTCTAGAAGTCATTGAATGCTTACATGTCATCAGATTTTGAATATACTATTTTCTGAGTTGTGATTTTTCTGTTTTCTGGTTATTTGGAACATTGCATCATTTAACTTTTAGTAACTGCAGGAAAGTTTTTAAAATTTTAGGGGAGGCTTCTTAGAGAAAAGATGAGATGATCATTTGGAAACTGTGGCTTACAGACTCCCAGACATTTTGGTAAGATCCTAAGAAGTCCCATTAAGGCAAAATACTTCAAAAAAATGTTCAATATCATCCTCACCTGTGAATATCAGATATAGACTTTGTATCCTATTCCCTCTCCCTGTACTTTAGCACTTGGTGGCGGTAAGGCACAGACAGGCTATGTGGTCCACCCTGGGAGCATGACTGTGAAAAGGCATCTCCAGAACTGGGAATGACCAAAAGTAAATTGTTAGCTCCTGTGAACTGTGGATCAAAAATTTGCCACTGACTCAGAGCATCCTGCATCCTAGACCTGAGATTGAAGTTCATGGCACAGCTGTCCTCTATGCATGTTTAACTCTGGCTATGTAAGGTTCTATCAGATTGTAGTCTCTAAGATAAGGCATTTATAAGAGGTCTCAAAACCCCTCGCCCCTTCAGTTGTGTCAATCAACATAATACATGATATAAGCTAATTTACGTATATGTAATCCCATAATTTACTTTGGAGAAACTCAATAAGATTGGCTGTACAAATATCATCAAAGCAATGAATGTGTAACTAAAACAACTTCATTTAAAAACTATGCAAACACTAATGAAAAAACTGGTTATGACAATTTCATCTTTCATTTTTAACTGATGTCCTGGTTTAGGCCAGGATGGAGATAGTTTTGTCTCCAGCAGCTACTATGTTTTGGATTTAGTGTGTGAAGAATGGTGATAGTACCCTGATGTTGTTGATTCCTGCTAAATGATCAAGGACATTTTACACTTTCCCAGGTTTTGCTAATGTGCAGGTGCAAAAACTTGGGAGGGGTAGAGCCAGAATAGTTGATCCAAACTGGCCAAAGAGAGTATTCCATGCCATAGACGTCATGCCCGGTATAAGTGAGGGTCGGGCAGTGGGCCACTAGCTTTTTAGACCCTTAACTTGCCTTAATCCTTAAGCTTCCCTTCGGATCGCTTTTTGTTTCCCTGTTTTTGCTTTTATTTTCTGCTCGTTCATTTGGCTGTTTGTTCCCTCACCTGCTCTCTCTGGAACTTGCTGTTCTGGGATAGCTGGGGGGAATACCCCTGTCCCCTGACTGCTGCTTGGGATGGGCTGTATCAGTCATTGGGTGGTGAGAAATTGTGTATCGTTTGTTTTATATATTCTATTATCCTTATATATTATTATTGTTATTATTATTATCATTATTAATACATTTTTATATTTTTCCTTTTCTGTCCTCATGAACTGTTTTTATATCAACCCATGAGTTTTTCCTTTCTCTCTGATTCTTCTCCCCACCCCACCCAGGGAGGGGGAAAGTGAGTGAGCGGCTGCGTGGTACTGGGTTACAATTTGGGGTTAAACCATGACAACTGACTATGTCTTAGCATGGTTTTTATGACAACATGATGCAGTGACTGGCATATAAACCTGTTTTAACACAGTGCTGAATTTTTAAAAAGTCATCTGTATCAAGTGATTGATTTACAAAGTAATGTAAACTTTATTTTACAATGGTTAAGCGAGTTAGGACCCCACTTTACTTTTTGAGTTACGCAATTTTTATTTCATCACTAAGAATACAAAGAGGCACTCTTTAGTTAAATTGAATTCAAAAAAAAGGAAAATAAGAAGTATAAAGAAAGAATCAATTTCACAGATAGTGGAAGGCAGTACAGATTAGATCATTTGCTACAACAGAAAAGAACTATAACAATAATTCTATAAAGTGTTCTCCCCAGCTGACAGCATGTAAATTAAAATAAACACACGGAACAGAGTTATAGCTATAAACCAACTGAAAGAGATATCACGGTTTGATTCACGAGTCTTGTCACACACATAATCAAGGCAGGGCCAGATGCACTTACATTAACAATATTGACACTATACGATGACAATATCGTTGGCCCAGCAAGTGGAAGCACTGCACACGCTGGTGCTAACTGCAAGGCCCCTTGACCACCCAGGTAAATCACTTCCTTTCATACAACAACTGAATGTCCCACAAGCACATGTAAGCTGGCACTTCCCCCTGAGGACAATCGGGGAATGGTTATTCCACTCTGTGGCTTCAGGAATGAAAAGGGGTACAACACTCGATATCCATAGGTGCCATCCCCAGCAGTAGCTCTCCTATACACATGGCGCAAGCAGAAAATGTACATCATCTCCTCCTCTGTGATGATAGACCTATGTCCTACATATTTCCCGACTTTGCTACCCATCTGTACATTGGGACCCCACACACTCATCCTTATTCCTCTTCCATAACAAAAACCCTCATCTCTCTTTCCCCACATACCTCTACTTAATGTATCATAGCTCCCATTTACCTTTGCTCACTAACACCACATCTGTTATCTCAGTTTGCCTTAGATGTGTTGATGCATTCTTAGCGGAGCAAGCAGCCTGTAGGAGACACTGAACAAGTGGATCCACATGAGGAGAGTGGAGTGAAATGATGTCCAGAGCCTGCTCCAGACGGATCCGTAGAAGTCTTTCCTACAGCAACCATACACATGTTCTTAAGTCGTAACACTCTGGTCTTAAAATTGTTGATATCTTAGCAATTCTCTTAGAATCTCACATGTAAATCAGTTATTGTACTACACAGATCCAAGACTCTGTCAGCTGGTTCACGAAAAACAACTACTGAAAAAAACCTGCATTCCTGCAGATGAAGCACTAGGGAGAGAGCTGTGCAAGGTTAAGTTTGTGGTGTGTCTATACGAGTGTGAGAATGAGCTCTGCCAGAGTTTGTAAAGTCCATTGCATTTCTCTCTCCTCTAGTACAGAGCTGAAAAACATTCTTGCCTTAGCAAATGTTTTGTAATGCAAAATTTAATCTTGTCAAACACGAGCTCCTGTGGAGCCACAAGCAACCCTCTTGAAATATTGAGCCCTAAATAACTGGTTTTATTTCCTGACTGAGAGTTTTTGTTATTTTCTTATCTTTTAGTTCCATCCAGCAGACAATGCAGTGTTCCCACTAGAAGAGATGGTGAGAACGGAGATAAATACAATGAATACAGATGTGACTTTTAGAACAGGGAAGATATTGCTATACATGTGAGCCCTAAGGTATTCTCCTATTTAAAAAGGAGGGGAAAATGTAGAAGAAAAGTTATTTAGTGCATTATAAATCATATTTAATAACAATAATAAAAAAATAAAAAGTAGCTTCTAGCTCTAAGTTTTCAAGAACTTGCAAAAATAAAAATTAAAAAATGTGAATCTTAACCATGTTTCTAGGGTTAGTGGCTATACTTTCCACATTATTATTTCACACAGAAACTGTCAAATAGATACTGTCAATACAAAACAGAAGAGCTGAGAAAGTCAGGACTGATAACGCTTGCACGTGTTCTATAGTACCTTCTGTGAAAAAAAGTCCAGTCATTCCTTTTCAAGGACTATGATAGAAAGAGATTATCTGAGATTGTTATGGCTTTTGTCAACAAACCTGTCTTGGCTTTAAACTAGGAGTCTGATTACCAAGAATGATGTAACCAGAGCAGGTCACTGACAGCAAAGCTTGTGTGGGAAGCCGAATAAACAGCTGTGACTTGACCTACTGCTACTACCGTTATATTCTGCAGTTCTCCAGATAAACACTGAATACACATATTCCCCAACAGTCTTTGTCTCTTCTGAGTAACCCAGTGGTTATTTCACATCTAACTCCAGTCACAGTTCATGACTTCGGCTTTCTCTTGCCTTTTATGTATCCTTGAGCATGAATTGTTGAATAAATCACTGCAGAATCACTGGCAAGGCTCTGAAGGAATTCCAGTGACTACATCCCGATCAAGTGACTTGTACAAACTCACCCAAAGAGCTATGGTAAACCAGTCATCTGAAGAGGGGTTTGCCATGACCTACACCACACAAAGCTGGGGACAATTCCCATTGAAGGCCTCTTGAAAGAACTAGGTACCAAGGTGGAACCTATGTATATTTGCCCACCAGAAAAAAATGTAAGGGGGAAGGGGTGATGAGGAAGAGGAGAAAGGAAAGGAAGGAGAACGAAAGAAACAAATGTACGGTGAGAAGGGAAAAAAAGCAGGAAGGAGAGAAAGAAAGAGGGAAGGATGAAAAAGAAAAGGGTAGGGTTTTTACATATAATTGCAGAAGAGAAAAAGCAAATAAGTACCAGCAGGATACAAGGCATTGCCTAAAATTTAGATACAATTTGTTCAATAAAATATTTTTGCAAGTTTGTTTTAAAAGCTTAGTGTAGCAAGGTTATATTGTGTTTAATTTATGTTCAGCTGGTTACTTTAACACTTTAACTCAACTGTTTGCCATGTTCAAATGTATTAAGCTTTATCTACACCGGACTGACTTACAACATGTGGTAACTTTAAATCATTAATCCTTTTCAGAAAAGAAGGAAAAAAGACAGAAACAGAGTACGAGTCTGGAGGCAGAGTCTGAGAGATCTTAAGCCTCGATCTCAAAGCAAGAGCAGATTTAACCCACTGGATGTCAGAGAAAAGAGAATTGAACATTTCAGAAGTACAGTTTCTAGAGGAAAGAAGGTCTGTTGGATCAATAGCGTATTACAGCAGGTTTTCCTACTCTCTCTTTAAATTTACTGCTAAAGGAACTTCTCTATTTTAAGCAAATGGATATGAATAGTCACTATATACAGCTTATGCAGACTTTCTTGACGTTTGTTTTAGAAGTTATTAGAGAGGCAGAAAAGATTGTATTCAAAGAGGAAAGTATTACTGTAAATGAAGCAAAAAAATCAATCTGCTTAGTAATTAACAGTAAAGAATACATTATGTCTCTGAATTTTCATTATTTTTATTTCCTGACATGTTTCTTGATAAGGAGCTGCAATGACGAAGGTAAGGAAAGAGAAGTGGGATGCTTTTGCAGGAAATGCCATCAAGGTAAACTCCATGAGGATTGCTGCTCACAGCAGATGTGATGTGTACTTGAAAAGATTGCACTATAGAATCATAGAATTGTAGAATGGTTTGGATTGGAAGGGATCATCTAATTCCAATCCTCCTGCCATGGGCAGAGATAAATGTTATGAGGTTGGGATCCCAGCAAGGACTGTTATATACTTATGTATACAAGTGTTGCAGGGGTCTTCAAAGTTTGTTCTTTCTATTTACGGCAAAAAATCATAGGATCATTTAGATTGGAAAAGACCCTTAAGATCATCAAGTCCAACATTTGACCTAACAATGCCAAGTCCACCACTAAACCACGTCCCTAAGCACCACATCTACACGTCTACACATCTACACCTGCAGGGATGGGGACTCCACCACTTCCCTGGGCAGCCTGTTCCAATGCCTGACAACCCTTTCAGTGAAGAAATTTTTCCTAAAATCCAACCTAAACCTCCCCTGGCACAACTTGAGGCCATTTCCTCTTGTCCTGTTGTCTGTTACTTGGGAGAAAAGACCGACCCCCACCCCGCTCCAACCTCCTTTCAGGTAGTTGTAGAGAGCGAGAAGGTCTCCCCTCAGCCTCCTTTTCTGCAGATTAAACAACCCCAGTTCCCTCAGCTGCTCCTCATAAGACTTGTCCTCTAGACCCTTCCCCAGCTTCATTCATTGCCCGTCTCTGGACACGCTCCAGCACCTCAATGTCTTTCTTGTAGTGAGGGGCCCAAAACTGAACCTAGTACTCGAGGTGCGGCCTCACCAGTGCTGAGTACAGGGGGACGATCACTTCCCTAGTCCTGCTGGCCACACTAATAATTAATAACTAATAATGAACAATTAATAACTCCTTGACTGCACTTTTCACCCATCTATGAGAGGAAAATATAAATAAAGAAAATCTGTGATTCTTTCATCCTTTCTCATATAGAAAATGGATTAGTTGGTAGATTAAACTTTCCAATGAAGTGAAGGAAAGAGTGAGTTTTCAGGGGAGTATTTAAGAGAATATATTATAATATCAAAATACAGAAAATTATTTTTTTCCCCCACCAAAATGGCATGTTGAGTAAGTTTCTCATTTGAGAGGAAATATTATACTAGCCATCTCCAAAATGTGATCTTGGTGGGAACAAGAAATAATGTAATACTTGCCATTCTCTTTTCTTTTTCACCCCTTTCATAAATTACTTCTGTCTCTGTCTTTTTCCCCTCTTCATATGCCAAATAGACAAACTTCATTTTTGCAAAATGAAGCTTCGAAAACCTGTAAATGATTACCAGATCAAATAAGTATGCAAACTTCCTGTATAACTTTTCAATGAAAGATAAAGGAAGATGAGATAATGAAATTGTAAAAGCAAACCAGTTAGGCCTCCTAAATAGATACAGTGTAGGATTTCTGGATTTGTGACCTCTATGTTTACATATAAACTCAAATTTCTTTGCCACTCATCTATGAACATATGCTATTGTTTAAGTTACTCACAGACAGATGGACTATGTGTTTGGCTACAGAAATTGATGTGTAACAAGAAAAAAAGCTCCTGGAACTGGTACTGCTTCACAATTTCTTTTCAGAACTTATTATTACAACAGCATCCAGAGGCACTAATCAGCTTGCTGGGCTGGATTCTGTACAAAACATATAGTGAGATAAAAGCTATTTTTGAAAATATGCGATCTGTTTCTAAAACATCACAAAAACTAGTTCTTACTGCTGGCAAGGGATTTTCTCATCAGAACATTATCAGTTGGAGAGACATTGAACTACTAGTATGAAAATGGTTGGTTTTCTTGAATCTCAAATTTTGAATTATTTTTATGGAAATATTTTTCCTTTTTGATCCTTCTTGATTTTGAATTGACATTTTATTTTGAAATTGTACCTATTTTTACTTTTGAAATTTTGAAACTTGTGGAAAGATTAAATTAAAGGAAAGTAGCTCAAAATATTTTGACTGACCTTCTCTGCATCATTCACAATATTGCTTTTTGGCTGAAAAAAAGAGATTTAGTCTTCTTTTTCAAGTTCAAGAAAAAAAAAGAAACAAACCCTGGAAAGCTGTTAAAGCTCAGAAAAAATATTTCTTCATCCACAAAATAAGAATGAAAATACCAGTAGCAGTGTGAACTAAGATTTATCAAATACTATACAATATATTATATCCATGCACCAGATATTTTCTTGTTTCTTTGTTAAGCTTTTCTCAGCCTGTTCCAGGTCTTTTTGACATTTTTATGCATCAGGGTTATTTTATCATTTATTTGAGCCTTTGCACATTTCCGTAAGACTAACGCTTGCTTTGCTTATTTCTGCTAGTCTTGCATTCTGTTTAATATATTTATTTATTAAAAACATTTTTACTTATCACAGTCAATGAGTTTTCTTTCCTACCATGTCCTCATAATCTATAGGGTTTTTTATTTCATAGGTAATTCTCTTTTTTTTTTTCTTATATTTTGTTTGTTTCATTCTTTACTAACTTCCCCATCCTAGTGTTTTGTAAGAGAAATCCATACTGAAAATGTTCTTCCTACTTGCTTAGTTATGCAGTTCAAGCTATTTACATTTAGGTTATTCATATATACATCTATGGAGTACACGCCATCAGCATTCTAAGTACTTCACAAGGCTACCACTATCCAGCAGACAACTGCCTGTTGCAAAAAGACATAGTATCACAACCCCTTCATACATGCTAACAATTTACTTACAGTGTTCTCAACATTGTAGTAATTGAGTTCCTTGTTGTTGTTAACAATTATTCCTGTCAAAAGAACTCTGGGATTGAAAAGTATTCTCTCCGTTTCACAGAAAGGGAAAATGCAGTATGGGGTATGATTCACCTGATGCACAGAAGTCTGTAGGTGACATGAGATGTGATCTCCCAAATATCCCACATACACTAGCTCTTAGAGAAGTCACTGCTTAGTAAAGTAAAAATGAATCACAGACATAGTGTGGCTATTAAATTTTAAAGAGAAGTTAAGATTTTTTTTTTTTTGCAAAGTGTTTAGGAATGCAAACCAAATGGAATCTGAAGGTAGTGAATTGGCATCACTACATAAAGTATTTAATACATTTTCAAGGGAAAAAAAAAAAGAAAAAGAAAAAGAAAAAGAAAGGAAAATGCTACGTTCAGCAGCTCTCACTATTTCAAAGTAGTCTGGCCATTCTTGTTCAATGAACAGCTCTACCCTTGAATTTACAGTACAATGATGACTATATTTTTTATATTTTTGAAAATCTAAATCTGAAGAGAGCTCATAAAACTGATTTCTGTAGCTAGCTTCCTATATTGTGTGAATAAGATAGATCACACCTTTATGAAAATACTGATGAATCACTGGACATGAAATTCAAACTTTGAGAATCAAATCCAAAACCCTCTAATGTTCTTCCAGAACTTGCTATTTATGCAGTTGTCAGCACAATGTATAGTCAGATGAAATAGTCCAGCAGACTGATTATCATTAATCAAGTAAAAGTTTGAAAATTTGTTTTGAATGAAACAGAACAAACAGGGTATGAAGTCCTGTTCAAGTGGCTTTTTGTTTCCTGGCTATGTATAACCACGTCTCTGGCAATGCCTCCTCCAAATTCAAGTGCTGACAAGGCAGGAATCTGTCACTGTGTCCAGCCAATTCAGTAAGCCAGAATCACTAATGGTGGATGAATGCGTATGTTATGCTCTTCTTAAGCCAAGATTTCCAAAGCTGGCTGCCTAAGGTTTAGCTTAGATATCTGTTTTCAGGTGCTGTTTAACCCAACTCAAAATTAGTAAGCAATTTGAAACTTAATTTTATGCATAATATTTTTAAAAAGTTGAATCTCTCATTTTCACTCATTTGTGTGGATGCTTATATAGCAAAACCATATGCTTTTCGTATTAAAAAGTTGCAAGTTTGTTTCCTGTGCAAAATAAGAGCATTTTGGAGATTTACAGTTCTGTTTTCTTCTACATATTTCTAACATTAACTTAAACTGTCTTCACAGCTAGTTAAAATTATTATGTTTTATCTAATTAAAAAAAATAAAGCACATAAAAGAAAACAGCAATGCACACATATGAAATCACTATAAAGACAAGATTAGGTAGGAGAATTGAATGAACTGCTATTCTGTTTGCAATGTTCTGCATCCAGACTGGACCTGACTAATTCCCTGCTTTTGGCCGGAGGCTCCAGATTTCCATCCCCACCCTCAGGCTTGCCAAGCCTCATTCATCTGGCAGCTCTGTCGTGCATCCTTCTGCCCAGCCGAGGTATCACATGTCCTGCTGGCAAAACAGTGATTGCGGCCGTAGATTGCCAGGGGCCTCGGTGGCACCTGCTCAGCCTGCAGCCATCTGACCTGCTTTCCCACCGTCCCCCAACCCCCTCCTGCAATTCCCACGCAGGCTAGAGGGAGTTTAAGGTTGTCCAAGCTCCTCATCCCACTGGCACCACTTTGTTCCCAGGCAGCAGGCTAGATATCAGTTAGCCAGCCTCGCAACAGTCCTGTCAACCCCTTTTTTTTCTTAAAAAAATAAATTAAAATTAAAAATTAAATATGACTGCTTCGTATTTAATAGCAGGAGAAAGCATTCTTTCACTATATTGTAGGACAACGGGAATTACATTTAAACTGTTAGCAATCACTTCTCCATGATGATACAGAATTAAGAAGCAAACCTTCGTCCCGGTGAACAAATACCAAGTAGCTTACCTTTAAGGGAAATCTTTTCTATCCCTATGAAGGAGGAGGTTGATTATAGAGACACGGACATCAGCCATATGCCTGCAACTGTCTCATATGATGCAGAAGGGCACATATTACCCTGGCTGAAGGATGGAGACCCCCTCTGCAACTTGATAAATCTGAGCCTGATTGATGGTACCTTGAGGCATTCTTCTGTATGTGATCTGATGTCAGTGTAACTGCACTGATCACTTCTACAACTAGCTCCAGCTCCCTCTTATTATCGAGCAGAGACATTGCTAAAATCCTCGATTTAGGAAGAGCTGCATTTACAGGTTTTCATTTGCCTTTATAGTAAAGTAAATGAGGAACGTGAGAGGGTTAAGGACTGGTTTAAACTGCCTTAATATTTCATATGTAAATAATTGTCAATTAACCAAAACTCCATTAGGAAGTCAATAATGTACAATTATTTTTAATGGAAATGTTCTCACTACTTTACAGCTTTGTCAAGTGGTTCAGTACAGGCAGCATGTTAAATCATCACATTTTTCCAACCGGCTATTTGAAATCTGTGGCAGCCAGATTTGACTGATGCAGTGTACCGGAGAGCATAACTATTGCAGCAAATGCTATTTCAGAGTTCAAAGCAGTAGAAAAATTGCTGTTTAATAATTCAGCAGTGAAATGAAAATAATGTAAAGAAGATTAGCCATGCTCTTTTATTGGGTGGTATTCATAGCAACATTCTCATTTCTAGACCTGTTTTTTCAAGTGATATTTTTAATCAAATGCTTTGAATGAAAGCTTTGTTCTTTTTTTTTTTTTTTTGAGAGTGAGGCCAGAGGGGGGACCTCTTCTAAAAGAACAAACTATCTTTTATTCAGCATTACGGCGGAACTAAAATTTGTTCTCCGTATCATACTTTCCTTTTGTTTCTGTCACAATGATGATACACAAATAATTCAGCAGAAATCTATGTCCCTCTGGAAGCTATTGTTTTCATTGTGTGAAGTATTCAAAAGTAATTGTAAACACTCAGCTGCATCCTGTTTTAACATAGCCCAGATGAGAAGTGGAGTACTAGGAAAACTGTGATTTTCATCCATTTCAGTGTTTCTCCTATCTTCAGGGCTTCCTTTACACTCAAGATGAGTTGCTTGACCAGCGTACACAGTGTCTCTTAATCATGCCCATTCCCACCCAATTGCACTTCTCCTTCCAGAAATCCTGGAGAGCAGGAATCCCTGGACAGCTGAAATACACTAAGTTGATGTTGTGAAGACCCCTACATTGGACACCTAAAGTAACAGACACCTGTGTCAGTAGCACTCCATATCTCACGTTTCCAGGAAGATCAGAAAATTATTTCAATGCTTATCTTTGAAAAAGTAAAACATAGTTTTCTCTGATGAAATACACTACAACTGCATCCACCAAAATAAATATTCAAAGCCATTTGAGCATGCTTATCAGGCATTTGGACAATCTGGTGAATTCTCAATTTGAAGAATTACATTTCCACAATTGTTCTGCAAATTCAGCTTCAAAATGTTGATTTGTCTGGTTGAATATCCTGGCTATTGGAAATCCAGTTTTCAATGAAGTTTATTTGCTAAATCCTCTCTGTGTTTGAGAATACAAACACAGATTGCAAGTTTTTGGGGGGAATTGCCTCATCCTATACATTTTCCAGTGTTCAGCAAATCTGACCTAAGCCTTTTACCTGCTATCAAAATACAGAAGAACAATTGTCTTAAGAGTAGTAATTCATGTCAATCTGTTTCTAAATTTCAACTCATGAAAGCATCCAATAAATTAATTCAGCCATAATTTTATTTGACAACAGGTTTATTAATGAAACTGATACGGATTGCTGGAATTCCAAACGCAGTTGTAACAATGGAGATTTCTGCTGCAGCGTATATCCCCCACTGCGCAAAACATCCCCTAAGCCATTGTAAGATTAAGCCAGTCTAGAGCTGAGTAAAGAAAAGCATCAGCAGTCACTGCTCTGTTTATCAGTCTGGGACAGCATTATCCAGCAACTTCTATTCCAGTACTCCAGTGCTGCTCAAAGATTCAAAGCCCCCTTTCATGTCATCAGCCATCCTAGATACAACTTTTTGGCTCACTGTGCTCTCTGATTTCAGGATCTTCCAATTTCTAAATAAATTTTCAGTAAGTTTTCAACAAATTTTGAAAAAGGAAGGATAAAAAAGACACATCCCCAAACATGAAGTATAACTAGCAGCTTCTATAATCTACTATCTCAACAGTATGTGGAAGAGTGCCAATTAAGAAGAGCTCTTTTCTCTGTTTCCATTCTTCTGTGCCTTCCTAGATTCGGCAGATTTACTTGTGTAAAAACAGAATTAAGAATACAATTTTATATGTAATGTTTACATATGGAAGGGTACTATTGAAGACGACTATTTTGCTTTTTATTGATGATAACTTTTTGACACAGGTGGTGGAGAAGCCAATGAGGAGAGGTGTGCTGCTGGACCTCATACTAACAAACAAAGAAGGTCTGGTTGGGGATGTGAAGGTCGGGGGCAGCCTTGGCTGCAGTGACCATGAGATGGTGGAGTTCAGGATCTTGTGTGGAGGAAGCAGGGCACTAAGCAGGATTATAACCCTAGACTTCAGGAGAGCTAACTTTGGCCTCCTCCATGACCTGCTTGGAGGAATCCCATGGGTTAGGGCTCTAGAAAGTAGGTTGGTCCAAGAGAACTGGTTAATATTCAAGCATCACCTCCTCCGAGCTCAAGATCGGTGCATCCCCATGAGTAAGAAATTGGGTAAGGGAGGCAGGAGACCTCTGTGGATGAACAAGGCACTACTGGCAAAATTCAAATGGAAGAAGGAAGTCTACAGAATGTGGAAAGACAGACAGGCCACTTAGGAGGAATATAGGAACATTGTCAGAGTATGCAGGGATACAACAAGGAAGGCTAAGGTCCACCTGGAATTTAGTCTGGCAAGGGATGTCAAGGGCAGTAAGAAGGGCTTCTTCAAGTACATCAGTAGCCAACAGAAGACTAACGAAAATGTGGGCCTGCTGCTGAAGGAGGTGGGTGCCCTGGTGACAAAGGACACAGAGAAGGCAGAGTTACTGAATGCCTTCTTTGCTTCAGTCTTTACTGCTAAGGCTGGCACTCAGGAATCCCAGACTCTGGAGGTAAGAGAGCAAGTCTGGAGAAAGGAAGACCTTCCCTTAGTTGAGGAGGATCAGGTTAGAGATCATTTAGGCAAACTGGACACCCATAAATCCATGGGCCCCAATGGGATGCACCCACGAATGCTGAGGGAGCTGGCAGAGGTCATTGCCAAGACACTCTCCATCATCTTTGAAAGGTCATGGAGAACGGGAGAAGTGCCTGAGGACTGGAGGAAAGCCAATGTCACTCCAGTCTTCAAGAAGGGCAAGAAGGAGGACCTGGGAAACTACAGGCCAGTGAGCCTCACCTCCATCCCTGGAAAGGTGATGAAGCAGCTCATTCTGGAGGTCATCTCTAAGCATGTGGAGGAAAAGAAGGTGATCGGGAGCAGACAGCATGGATTCACCAAGGGGAAATCATGCTTGACCAATCTGATAGCCTTCCATGATGGCATGACTGGCTAGGTGGATGAGGGGAGAGTGGTGGATGCTGTCTACCTTGACTTCAGCAAGGCTTTTGACACTGTCTCCCATAACATCCTCATAGGTAAGCTCAGGAAGTGTGGGTTAGACGAATGGACAGTGAGGTGGACTGAGAACTGGCTGAATAGCAGAGCTCAGAGGGTTGTGATCAGTGGCACAGAGTCTAGTTGGAGGCCTGTGGCTAGTGGTCTTCCCCAGGGGTCAGTACTGGGGCCAGTCTTGTTCAATTTGTTCATCAATGACCTGGATGAAGGGACAGAGTGGACCCTCAGCAAGTTTGCCGATGACACAAAACTGGGAGGAGTGGCTGATACACCAGAAGGCTGTGCTGCCATTCAGCGAGACCTGGACAGGCTGGAGCGTTGGGCAGAGAGGAACCTCACAAGGTTCAACAAGGGCAAGTGCAGGGTCCTGCACCTGGGGAGGAATAACCCCATACACCAGTACAGGTTAGGGCTTGACCTCCTGGAAAGCAGCTCTGCAGAGAAGGACCTGGGAGTCCTGGTAGACAACAAATTCACCAGGAGCCAGCAATGTGCCCTTGTTGCCAAGAAGGCCAATGGTATCCTGGGGTGCATTAAGAAGAGTGTGGCCAGAAGGTCGAGGGAGGTTCTCCTCCCCCTCTACTTTGCCCTAGTGAGGCCCCATCTGGAGTAGTGTGTCCAGTTCTGGGCTCCCCAGTTCAAGAAGGATGAGGAACTACTGGAGAGAGGCCAGCAGAGGTCCACTAAGATGATTAAGGGACTGGAGCATCTCTCCTATGGGGAAAGGCTGAGGGAGCTGGGTCTGTTCAGCCTGAGGAAGAGAAGACTGAGAGGGGACCTCATCAATGCTTATAAATATCTCAAGGGCAGGTGTCAAGAGGATGGGGCCAGACTCTTTTCAGTGGTGCCCAGCAACAGGACAAGGGGCAACGGGCACAAACTGGAACACGGGAAGTTCCATCTGAACATGAGGAAAAACTTCTTTCCTGTGAGGGTGACAGAGCACTGGCACAGGCTGCCCAGGGAGGGTGTGGAGTCTCCTTCTCTGGAGACATTTAAAACCCACCTGGACCTGCTCTAGGTGAACCTGCTTTAGCAGGGGGGTTGGACTAGATGATCTCCAGAGGTCCCTTCCAACCCCTACCATTCTGTGATTCTGTGATACTTGTTCTTATCACAGATGTTGGTACCATATCTTGCAGGTGCTTGACAAATAGCTTACATTTTCTTGTAAAAGAAATCGCTAGAAAACATGCTGACCTTTTTTAACAGACAATAAAATGACTTTCTGGTGGGAATATCCAGACATTTAAACTTAGCCAGGTGTTTAGCTGCCATACTGGAACCATGCCAGCATTTCCAGTTTCTTTCAGTATCAGGTACATTGCAAACACTGCGACAGCAATTATTTAAGCCAGTGCTTTCAGTCTGGGTCCTTAATAGTTTTCAAAAGAGATGGAAAAACAACTAAAGGATTTTTAGGTGTGGCTTGTCAAAAAGCATATATGACCTTGTTTTTCTTAGTCATGTATGACAAACCACTGAGAAACAAGACATGAAATACCAAGGACCACAGATCATGAATTTAAAAGAATCACTGCTTTAAATGAACAAGAAATATTGTCCATAATATTATCCACCATATAAAATTATACAAGATTTTAATTAGAAATAAGCCTTATAGGAAATGAATCAGAGACTATAAAAACAGCTGTGCATAGATCATAGATTTTTTTTATTGAATTAATTCAAGAATTACATATTGGATTTTTTGTACCAACTCTTGGAATCCCAAAGCAGTAATAAAGTTCATTTTCTAAGAATTCCATTTATCATTTTTCCTATATAAACTCTACAAAGCTTTTCCATAATGCGTACTACTTTCTATTTAACGAATGTCCATTTAAATCAAAAGGAATTGCTACTTTGGGATTTGGGGAGAGATGTCAGGAAAAAAGTTTATTTAAACAAATAGAGATAACTGCACTGTGCACAAAGCAGATTCAAAGTTTTTTATTCTGATTTTTATTAAGGCAATACCTTAAGATTTTATAAACCTGTACTTACTAAATGGACATTCTGAAGCTGAGTTTAGTTAGTGCCACTGTACTGTGAATCAGACGTGTGATAGGGCACTTCACAGTAAAAAAGTGTTTTCTTGGATTCAGGTTGAACTTTCCATTTTTTAATTTGTGCTCATCTTCTCTCCTGTCACTGTGCATTACTGATGCAAAAGTGCCTCTACACCAATGCATTACTGAGCAGAGTCTGCCTACCACATCTCAGTCCCCCCATCAGGTGATTACACACATGGGTAACAACCAGGCTGAAGAGTCCCACTTCTCTCAGCCTGTCCATTCCAGTACCTTAATCATTCCTGTGGCCCTTCACTGGATGCACTCCAGTAAGTCCATATTTTTCTTGTACTGGGGAGCCCAGAAGTGGCACAGCACTCCCCATGTGTCTCACCAGGGCTGAGCAGAGGGGAAGGATGACCCTCCTCAACCTGCTGGCAACAGCCCAGGAGGCTGTCAGCCTTCTTTGCTGCAAGGGAACATTGCTGGCTCAAGCGCACCTTGTTGTCCACCAGGATCCCAAGTTTCTTCTCTACAAAGCTGCTTTCCAGGCAGTCATCCCTCAGTGTATATTGGTGCATGGGGTTATTCCTTCCCAGGTGCAGGATTTCAGTTTTCCCTTTGTTGAATTTCATGAGGTTCCTGTTGGTCCATTTCTCCAGCCTGTCTAGGTCCCTCCGAATGGCAGCACAACCCTCTGGTGTATCAGTCACCATACATACCGCTGATCTCACCATTTGGATCTCTAGGATTTAAGGGAGACATCTCTTGAGACATTACTATTTGCCTAACCTGGAAGATAGCCAAGCTTTAGGACTCTGGATCCAAGATAATAAAGAAAATCTATGTTCCAGTGGTTAAATTTGTATTGTTTTCATCTTATTCCATGTCCCTATCTGTGTGCAGAAGCACTGAGCTCTCTCTAACATAAACCAACAGTACTGAGCCTAGCATAAAGCAGAGCTTCAGCTGTGTTCAGAGGCATTGTGGGGTGGTAAGAACAAGCCTGCTAGGAAAAGAGCTGACTTCTGTATTATGGTCTGGGGATTATGGTAACCATCCAGGAAATGGGGAGATCTGGTCTCTTGCCCTTTTCAACTCAAAGTGATTTATACCAGCATTTCTCCTTCCTCGTACAGTCTCATGTTTTCCAATAAAACACTGACTAAATAAAAAAGCACAAATCCAGAAAGAAACTTGGGAGCAGAGCTCAGGTATGTCCTTTTTTTATTTTTTTTATGGATTTCAGCCTCTGTCTAGATATTTCTCTTCTGTCTCCATGATAAATGAACTCTCAATAGTTACTTGATAACCTATTATTTAGGGAACATTCTAGAAAAATTTTTTGGTTCCTTTCAAACTGAGACAAGCCTGTACCTAAGTCTTCATTAAATGACAGTTGAGTACTACAGAAGTGATACCTTCTGGAAACCATACTTAAGTCCTGCTCAATGTATGCACTTGCAGAGAATTACTTAATTATGTTCCAGGGGGATGAGAATATTCATCCTGAAAGTACTGTAAGCTTTCAAAAAAGCCAACCTTTAAGTTCCAAAATTGGATTCAACCGTGTTGATATAGATAGCCCTGCACTTGGCCTTTCCTATTGATTAATGCTAGGTCAGTCCTTTCACAGTATATTAATCTTTTCGGATTGCACTTGGGAGGCGATGGATGCTTCTCACTGATTGTGTCGGGAGCACAGAGGCCTAACCCTGACTCGCTTGGGGCATTACTCAGATGAAAATGTTGAATTAGCCTCTGTGGATCTCACCTGAAGTGAGAAATGACCAGAATACTAGAATATTCGTGGGTTTTTTTCTGATTCAGAACATAGCCATGAAATACTTATCTCACAATTTTGATCTTTCTCAGGCTGATATCACTATTATTTTTGTAACCAGAATTTTCACAGTGTCAAATTTTGTATCATCTGGGTTTTTTTCCATGATAGATTCATTTTAAGTTCACTATTAGGTTAAAGCAGCTAAAATGAAAAGGCATATCAAAGAACATTGAGGGAAAAAGTAGCAAGTTTATAAGATAAATGTAAAATTATAAATCTGTGATATGAACACATATAAGTAGCCACATCTTCTCTTCATAAACATGCACACTCAGGATTAGGTACTAGTCCTGCAGTAGTAACACTGCAAGTATATTCAAATGTAAATTCAGTCTGAAGTGTTGCAGAACTGTTTTGGATCTCTGCTTGATCACTGTGATAAGGCTGTATTTATATGTGCTTCCAATCGTGTTCATACTCCCTTAAGATGTACGTGAAAAGTATGGGAAAGTATGTCCTTGCCTTGGAAAGCTACCAAGAACTGAGAAATCTCTGGAGACTGCAGAATGTGGTTAGGCAAAGGAGAGTCATAGCACAGTGCTGAAGCAGATCTCTGAAATGATGGAAGATCTTCTTACCAACCTATAGGGCCTTAACAGTTTGCTGCTACTAGAAAGATTATTAAAGCTGAGCTGACTTGGAGATGGCATACCCACCTGGAAGGACGTAGGTAGGCAGGAGACATTGTGTGCAAACCTTTTTTTCTGTTCTATCATCTTCCCTAGTTGCAAAAAGTGGCAATCACTTACAGCAGGTAAATCAACAACTTATAAGTGTAACCTTCAGCCAGAAATTATATTTCAGTAGATGTTCTTTGTTATCACCCATTTCTGAGGGTTTTTTCCTGCAGACCCTGATATATGGAGTGACCTGCCAGAACTAGGCTTGCCTACACCAACAATTCTCACATCTTGACCTGTGCTCCTTCCACTGCAATGTTCACATAAAAGCTATCAACTTCTAATAATAAAGCAAGCTGAGCTGGGCCTATGATGTTATTTATTTATAAAGATGAAAAACATTTTCAAATTATTCAAAAGAATCAAATTTTATACATAGCTAATCAATGTAACTAAATGCTAGTTCTATAGTCACTGTCATCTGCCCTCTTTCCTTCCTGTCTGCTATATTCAAAGGGTACATTTCAAATTAGATGATAATTCTTCATGGTAGCTTTTCTTCATGTACACTTCATGTGCAAAGGACGACACTCTGCAAGAGGGATTTTATAATACAATGATTAAACAGATTTATTTGAGGTCACAGATTTGCCAGTGAAGTAAATAGCTAAATGCCATTAACCTCCTAGTGCATCAAGAGTTCACAGAGCTTCTAGTTCTACAGTATTTACCTCTATTTCCCCAGGATTGGGAAGGCAAAAAGAGAACTGATGTGGGATAAATCAGGAGATAAGGAACCCAACTTCCTGAGGAAATTGACATTAAAAACAGCTTAAAGAGTTCCAAATTTCTGCTGAGATATACAAAGAACAAGTGGAACAGTTCATTATAATGGAAACATTTTGCAACTTTCACTGCATCGTAATGTTCACTCCCAACTGCATGGCTGCAGCAGAAGTCTTCATCTTCAAAGGGTCGATAGGTGCTATATAAATGCAAACTATTATTAAAAAATGCAGAAGCGACTCTTTACAAGAGTAAAGAATAGATTTATGAACATATTTTTTGTGTAATGCTCATTCAGTGATGATTCTAGAACGATATACTATATGCATATCTGAATAGTATCCACTTTGCCCATTAGCAAAGGTTTTGCTTTAGCTTTTAAATTTGAACTTGTTGTAAACATTGTTTGGAATATATATATTTATGCTGTGTCAGTAGAAAAAATATTCACATAGCAAAGATCATTTTCATAACAAGTAATGATTACTAACTTTGGTTAAAATCTCAAAAGTATGTATATAAATCTTCAATTTATAGGAACCTCACTTCTTGTTTCTTTTATCCTTCATAGAAAGATGCCACTTAAGGTAATTTCCTGATGTGTTTGTGCTTCCTTTCCTCAAAGAGTCAACCAGTCTTTGTTATGCCAAAATCCTATTCACCTTTATCTATCTCCAAGTAGTCCTTCCCACTAGGTGAAAGTATTGTTTACTCCCACAGTAAAACAATGCATATGTAATTTATGGCAGTCTCTACACTACATTTCCAGTAATTTAGTTGACCTATAAACTCTCTTTCTAAACCTACTTGGATTTTTATGCCGGCATCAATATATTCATATCCTAGCACCTATACAAGGAAGTTCTGCAGACAGGGTTAGATCTTAAATTCTGATTCTGTCTGCAGCTTGGTGTCTACTTTAGCAGCTCTTGAAAGCAGTTGCCTGAGTGTGAGATCCATGTGTCAGACTCTTCCCTGAAAGCGGTTGTTCTTGTTCTTTTTTCACAGACACCATCACTACAAGTAGGTTTCAACTCATGCGCAGCAAGTCTAACACATGTAGGATACATTAGATTCACTGTTGATATGAAAATCAATTGCTGCTTAGACCCACTGCTCATGTGTTGATCTGTATGCATGGAACAGCCACTTACTCATCACTTCCAGAAATCAATAGTTTGTTTTCTGAAAAAAAACCAAAGGTGTCAGTTTGCTGCCACAAGGAGAAAGGTTCACAAATCTGCCTCTGAAAACTGCACAGGGGCAGCTACTTTCATCTTTACCCTTGTCTCCATCCTTCTTCAGACTAGTAGGTTCAAACTCAGAATATGTACTTAGGCTGTGACACGGTTGGATTCAACATTTCCTGTGCCTAAAAGAAATCAAATTCATTTTTTTTTCTATAGAAATGTTCGAACCAGGTGTTCTTCTAACTGACCAAAAGAAAACCTAAATGATAATGGAAAAGAGGCTACATGGGAGAAAACAGACTGTGACATTTACAGTTTACCACATGTGCTGATATAATTAGATGATATAAAACAGACATATTTGCTAAAAGACAATAAAATGACAGAAAATGTGGGGTTTTTTCCATTTTTCAAGCATTATTGAAAGATATAAATATCTTATATGCCACATAGAGGCAGCTGTCCCCGACATGACCATACCCAGCGAAATCCTTGAATCTTTGGTATTTAAAGATATCAGCAAGCTGCAGGATATAGAAGCATAGAATAGTTTGGGTTGGAAGGGACCTTTTAAAGGTCATATAGTCTAACCCCCCTGTAATAAGCAGGGACATCCTCAACTAGATCAGGTTGCCCAGAGCCCTGTCCAGCCTGACCTTGAATGTTTCCAGGGATGGGGCTTCTACCACCTCTCTGGGCAACCTGTGCCAGTGTTTCACCACCCTCATTGTGAAAAACTTCTTCCTTATGTCTAGCCCATATCTCCCGTCCTTTAGTTTAAAACCATTATCCCTTGTCCTATCACAACAGGCACTGATAAAAAGTTTGTCCCCATCTTTCTTATAAGCCCCCTTTAAGTATTGAAAGGCCACAATAAGGTCTTCCTGGAGCCTTCTCTTCTCCAGGCTGAACAACCCCAACTCTCTCAGCCTTTCTTCATAGGAGAGGTGCTCCAGCCCTCTGATCATTTTTGTGGCCTCCTCTGGACCCACTCCAGCAGGTCCATGTCTTTCCTGTGCTGAGGGCTCCAGAGCTGGATGCAGTACTCCAGGTGGGGTCTCACCAGAGCAGAGTAGAGGGGCAGAATCACCTCCCTCAACCTGCTGGCCACACTGCTTTTGATGCAGCCCAGGATACAGTTGGCTTTCTGGGCTGCGAATGCACATTGCTGGCTCATGTCCAGCTTTTCATCCACAAGTCCTTCTCAGCAGGGCTGCTCTTGATCCCATCATCCCCCAGCCTGTATTGATACCAGGGGTTACTCCGACCCACGTGCAGGACCTTGCATTTGTCAAGGGCCCACCTCTCGAGCTTGTCTAAGTCCCTCTGGATGACATCCCATCCCTTAGGTGTCTACCACACCACTCAGCTTGGTGTCATCCGCAAGCCTGCTGAGGGTGCACTTGATCCCACTATGTCATTGATGAAGATATTAAAGAGTACTGGTCCCAGTACGGACCCCTGAGGGACACCACTTGTCACCGATCTCCATCTGGACATTGAGCCATTGACCACTACCCTCTGGATGTGACCATTGAACCAATTTCTCATCCACCGAATAGTCCACCCATCATCGAGACATGCTGCAGAAAGGCTGAATGCTCGCAGAGAGTCTTTTTGGGAACAATTAGATTTTGATTCATTGAGGTGATGCCGTGGTTTAGCCCCAGCCAGCAGCTGAGTACCATGTGGCTGCTTGCTCACACTTCCCCCCCTTCAGTGGGATGGAGAGGATAATTGGGAAAAAGAAAGTCAAAACTCGTGGATTGGGATAAAAATAGTTTAACAGGACAGCAAAGGAAGAGAAAACAGGAAAAAAACCCCTCAATAACAGTATCAGAATATACTAAGCACATGATTTAAAGTACAGATTGCTCACTGTCCGGAACCTGATGCCCAGCCCGCTCCGAGCAGCAATCCCACCCCCTGGCACCGTCCCCCCTTTATATGCTGAGCATGACATCATATGGTATCGACTATCCCTTTGGCCAGTTTGGGCCAGCTATGCTGGCTATGTCCCCTCCCAGCTTCTTGTGAAAATTAACTCTATCCCAGCTGGAACCAGGATGGGTGAACATTAAGTAAAATGACACTAAGAATCATGTTTTACATCAAAAATCTTGGCTAGACTTCTCACTGCATGTCACAGAGAAGAGAAATGTCTTGATGTATATAGTAAAGCTGTACATAGTTTGCAATGTTCATGATAGCTGGAAGACAAATAACTTCCTCTATGTTATCCATTTCCTAGTATATGTGTATATTTATACACACATACATGCACATGCATGCATATATATGCATATGTATTTGTGTATTTCTAAGGTCTAAGCACAGGTAACACATATAACCCTTTTAGACAAGATTTACTTTCCACCAAATAAAGTTGCAGAAATGTAGCAACCAAGCAGATTTTAGCCTTATGGCCAAAGTATTTGATATCTGGTAAACTGGTGCCTAATTACCTTAGGCGCACAAATCCCGTTGGTTTAATCCAAACTTTATAGGATTTCACAAAGAAATCAATGGCAGGAAGTAGGGATATGATTCAGGTTTGACTGTTAACAGGAAAAAATGAGTGAGAGGAAAAGCATGGGCTTCTGGGGGTGGGGAGAAGAAGTAGAAAAGTTCAACAAAAAAGTAAGTTAAATGATCAGCAAGACTGTAGGTAATCAATGGTTTCAGAATTTCATTCAGGATAAAATGAACCTTCTAAAGAATCATTGTAATTATTCTTGTGACAACATCAACTGACATTTTCATAAAAGACAAAACTGAATATTTGAATAGTTTGATCCTCAAAGTTGGCATGCATCAATTACTGAAAGAAAAACAAAAAACTTTCTTGAGATATCTCAAAAACATGCAAAAATCAAATCACGCTAAATATTCATTATGAAAATCTTTTTCATACTTTTGCTTTGGCTAGGTAAGTTACTGTACTGGACCACCAAATCACATTATTTAGATCGATTATTATTATAATAAGTTATATGCTAACACTGATCAGATAAAAAACCCTCCCTCTCCTATCTCTCCAGCCTAAAGGCTGAAATGTTTTTACATGGTGAACCTAGTATTCCAAATTTATCTATCTTCAGATTCATGGACTATCCAAATGCTACTCTGTGTGGAACACTGCTATTTTCTAATCACCTATCTGCTATCACAGTCAAGTCTTAGAAATACATGCGAACGGACAGATAGATGAAAATAATTCACTTCAATGCAAAAGTTGTCTTTCTCTTTAAAGAAAGGTTGCTGAAGACAATACATCTTTTGTTCCTGTACTTCTCCATAGGTAGCACTGACCATTCAGCTCATTACAATATATGACTTTGGTTGAGGTAAAGGGTAGGTTGTGGTGTGTCATGGGTAGCAGGGTGCAGCATAAGAGCACAGTGAACACAGGTCAACAACTTATCTGTGGAGCACTTGCATTTCCAGATCAAAATATCTGATAGAAATGGAAAGTGGAAGTAGGATAGAAAAAACATTTGACAAGTCAGACTTCCTGACATGAATTCTTATACAAAACGATTGTTTTAAAAAATCTTCTTAGTAATATATGAGAAGGTTTGGTGACCTGAGCTTGAGATGCAGCACTCATAAACATCTCCATCAATTCTATAAAATTGGTGTAGAAAGTCGCCATTCACCCTTAGTCTAAGAATAATGGAGTTTGGCATACTGGCAATATAATGTTAATGCTTTTCATTTACTTGTAAAAAATTTATTCCTACATTTGTGCCTCATCATTGTTTCTTTTTCCAGTTAAAAAAAAAAATCACGGGTAAAATTGCAAAATAAATATTTAGACAGATGTTTTGAATTGTCTCCAGCCTACTTATAGGGAGTTTATAAAGGCAGTTGTTTCTCTAACATTAAAGTAATATATATAATAATTAATATAGTAAACTTCTTTTTTTCACTGTTCTTTTGAAATGTTTGGAAGAAGTATTATCTCTAGTAACAACTGTATTGATCAGAAAAATCTAAAGAAGTTCTTTGATCTCCATTTCTAGTTTTTGATACAAGTCACCATTATAAGCATAGAGAAATTCAGTGTTCCTCTCTTACTAAGCTTCAAAGTAGAAAGAAAAACTGCAGTCAAAGACAGTACCTGGAAAACCATTTCCTTTTCCAGCTAATGCAGATAAAAGAAGTACCTCTGAAAGTACATCTAAAACTATTTATTTTTGAGCAATGGTTTACACTGGAATTAATGAAAAAGTCTCCAGTAGAACATTGCTCTACTGGAAGAGGTCAAGTCATAGCAGTTGGAATGCTCGGTAGACCAAGGTAACTTATGTAATGAAATATACATAGATACATATGTGTATGTGTATATAAATATATATACATACACACAATCATATTTATAATCAAAATGTTGTTTTCTATTTCAACCTTACTACAAGGAAATTTAATAAATTGGCATTACAGGATACATTTTTCTTGTTAAATGTGTTTGTTTTACATTATATGTTGCAAAATAAAATTAAAAATACAAGTCACTAACTTATTAAAATTCTGCTGATGCACTGTGGTTGAAAATATTTTTTTAAATAGTTGAATAGAAATTTTCAAAAGATATATTTTCATTTCATGTAGAAGGAAATCAGATTTATGAAATTGTATAATTTCCCATGAAATGGACATTCCCCTTTCTAATTTTTGTAAACCTGGGTGTAACTGTCCATTCACCTTGTATTGTCTATAAATATGCATGTATGATATGTTAATTCAAGCAGAATTAACAGTGGATATTTTACCAAAGTTTTCTTACGCTGTGAATATTTACATGTCACTTTGAATAGGAGAATCTTGCAAATACATGAAGCTTCTTACAGTTTACTCTGCTTGCTATGGTGTCCAAAGTCTACTGTCTTGGAATTTCTTTCACTGGCAGCTCTGGGTGAAAGTAAATTTCAATTTTGACCTTCATCAAAGACCCTTCCACTTCCAGGGATCTCAGCTGATTCTAAATATAAATGATTTTAAAATAATCAACTCAAAACATACAAAGTCTGCTCAAGAAAACTGTCAGCTAGGTCTCACTGGGAGAATATGCTAAGAACTACTAGTACACTTGCCCGGTTTTTCTTTCTTTATCTCTCATAGTCATCCACTCTCAAATTATCTAAGTAGTGAGGATGCTCTTAAATTCTTAAAATTCCAGTTCTACTTGTGTCATATGTTTTAATCTATCAGTACTTCTGATGGATTAAAAAGCAATCCCATAGAAAGTCTATAGTTTCCATGAGCCATTTGTATTTATACATTTCTTTTGGAAGAATCATTGTAGTTATTTGCCAATTATCTACACTTACAGGTCAAAAGCAACCTTTGTGGTGACTTATTAAGTCGAACATTTTTTCAGTTGGTCCAAAGACCACCTGAGACTACTTATATTCATTTCTACTTATTACACCAAATATTTGTGTAAATTTCCACATGGAAACTTGTGTTGGTTTGTTGGGGTTTTTTTTCACAAAACATTTCACCACAGATCAGTAATGCAACTTGCCCGTTTATGCAATATCAAATTCCATTGTTAATGAGAGACTCTTTTGGTTGTACCATATATGTGTTTATATATCATATCAGTCTAATTTACCAAGACAAGTTAATATCTGAACTTGTAATTGGCCAAAATAATGTAGGAAGAAAGGACAGGAGTAAATCAGAGTATAGTTAAGAGAGGGGTTATTATTTTTCCTTCTGGTAGACATTCCTTCTTGTTAACAGACATCAGGATAAAACCAACAGAAGGAAATTATTTGTTAGTTCCATAGTCATTTGATCTTGAATGATAATACTCACAAGCCCATAGTTTGCAAGCTTTTGCAAAGGCTACAGAATTTGGTGAAGTTGTGACTTGGAACACTGATGGCATTCCCATCGCAGTGATCTCTAATTGCTTAACTGGCATATAGATACATATGTATGTATGTATGTATACATAGATTTACTTGCAATACTGGGGACGTAAATATCAGTACAGGATAGTTTGATGAGAAATGCACTGGTTTAGTGTGTAAACTTTTTTTTCTTCTTTTTTTTTTTAATTTTTATTTTTCCATGGTACTTTATGTTCTTGGAATAGGTTCCTAAACTAATGCACACCTGAATCCCTACATCTTAGTAATAAATAATTAAATAATATAAGCCTAATTTACTTGAACTAACTTCTATAATACTTAATTCCTGGGCTCAAAAAGATAATTAGAAGTGATACATGCATGAAAAACAAACAAACAAACAATCCAAAAATAGATTTTTCAGTGTATATTCCCATTCATTGCAAGTGACTGTCTGTTAAACATTCATCTCTTGCTTCCTCACATTCTGCACTGTATGTGTTGGTTGCAAATCCTGTACAACTGGGTATAAACGACTGTTGATTCTTGATCCTGCCACAATGTCTCTTCCACTGGGAGAAAATATAAGTCAGTTCTGAATATTTTTCTGGCCCTTTTCACCTGAGTTAGCTTTATGTGTTCTATTATAGACAGTTGTGGTCCTTTCTTATTTATACGTGTGTGCTGCAAAACTGTAAAAAATTCCTGAATCTAGGTGATTGCCCATCATTTGGTAGACTGATATAGTTATCACATTTATATAGCACCATTCATTTGAAATCGTTCTATAAAATGGTGAAGTTGAAAACTAAATAGCTATATGCAAGGGGTTTTTTTTACAGACCCTTAAGATTAACACAGTCTATTTTATAGAAATTCAGAAAGTTGTTTTATAGCAGATTAAAATGTCCTGTTATCACTTTATCCTATGACTTTCCATTTTCTGTTCTGATAAATTTTTGCATCTTTCATGATTAAAATGATATTTGTAGTAGAAATCTTCTCATCCAAGGCCAAAATCTGCAGTATCGTATGGCCTTTGCAACCTCACTAAATATGCCCTCAGTAAAACTAAATTGAGCCCAATTCAAATCTGTTCTCTGCTTTTTGATTAAATTATCAATTTATCCTACTGGGGGGCGGGGGGGGGGGGGGAGAGAAAAAAATCAAGCTATCTAAGTATTTCATTGAAGGATGATGTCAAAAGCTGACCAAATAATTATGAAACCTGATTAACTGAGAAAGCATTGCCATAATTTCCAATTGCAAGAACAGTAAACTAGTGAGGAAACTGACCTCTCATGTTCTAGCTTCACTGCCGTTTCTAGTGTACGGATAGAGTTAACCATGACAAGGTCTTCCAGATTATGGAAAGAGATTTAAATACTCTTACTTTGCATTTTGCTGCACCAAACCTTTAGATATTTGCCTCCTAAATTGAATTCACTATATCTGGATTATTTACACTAGCTCCACACATAAAGTCCAGAAGCACATAAATGCATTAGAAAAATTGAATTCCCAGAAAGGCAAGTACTGAATGGAAGATGCCTGAAGTAACCAGAAAAATTGCTGAGGACAGAGGCTTATCTTAAATTTTGCTACTCTTCAGAGTGTACGCTACAGAAATATCCCTTCTCTCATTTTGGTTTATGCCTTTCTGGAAGCAGGTGCAGAAGACCTTATTTTACAATAGACAGATGGCAAAATTGGCACTATTTCCTTTGCTGTGCCCTTATATCCACTATCTAAACACTCACCCGAGACCTGAATTCAGGTTGCAATAACTCCCTGATGAAATGAAAGTCACATCCACTACCTCACAGAAGCCTGACCTAACTGCAGTGGTGCAGGTTGCCCCAGACTGCTGCTTGGGAAGATGATCCATCTTCTGTTACACAATTAAATAGCTAAGGGACAGAGAAAGAGAGACTCTTGAGATACTCGTTACTCAACTGCTTGATACACAAATGGACCACAGCATCCCTAAGGATCTTTCTGCCAAATTTTAATCATGAAGGCCTAAATAAACAAAGGTCAAACGTCCGTTTCAAGTAACAGAGAGCTTGTTATCAAGAGGAGGCCTACAGTTGCAGATCTTGCTTTTCATTGTTAAGCAACCTTCTGGACCTCTAAAAGTGAGTGTGCTGGTGAGCTACATGCATTTTTTCATTGCTTGCTTGTAGTGTATTATGCTAAGAACTTAATATATCAGAATTCTTTGTTGTAGGAATATTCTGATATCTTTCAATGGAAAACTAGCTTTTAAAATCAGGTTACTCAAAGTTTTAGAATACCTCAAGTGTTGTTCATTTTTAACAGCAGCACAAGAGACAAGGGAGTATTATTCTTAAATCAAGGCCTAAACAAGCAGACAGTGATGGAGGAACATTCAGTGAAATGTAAGCGTGCATTGACTTCTCTGTAGCACACTCACTGAATATTAAAAGAATCCACAACAGAATTTCCCAGAACAACAGATCAAAGGCTAGTCCATGCGTTCTAATTTTCTCTCTGTATTTAGCTGCCATTAGACTGAAAAGCTAGTTTGTTAGATAAGCAGTCCAAGGAAAGTTGCTAGGCCCTGGGTAGTGGACAACAGGTAAATTTTTTGGAAATGGTAGCACACATATAAGTCCATAGGTATGTTATGTAAACTCAAGGATGTATTGTGAAGATGAGTATGTTAGATAATTTATATTTCATGAAAAAGGTATTTGATGCAGACTGAAACTAATAGACTTTGAGTTTTGTTTGATTTGCTAGGCCTGACTAATGCAGAGAAAGTAAAATATTCTCGATCAAGTAACTGATTGTTTGGGTGAGAGAGGAAAGCAGGTAATAGATTTATATTTTTTCCTGCCCTACCTAGCTTATTTATAGCAGATGAAAACTTCTTTCTTTAAACTTTTAGAGGAGTAAAAAGTACATCTTTCCAGTAGATTATGTAGAAAGTTTCCAATGCTATGTATGCAGAGTGTTCTTTGTTCTATTCTATAAGCTGTATTGCATGGGTAGAAGAATTCCAGAGAATTTTGTTCTCGCTATTATAAATGAAATCCAGAGTAACTCTTCAAAAGCTGATGGTGCTTAAAACATCTGATATCTGTGACTTATCATAAAAGTACAGTAAGCCATAGTTTTATGAATGTAAGTTGTTAATGAAACTTGGTATCAATATCATAGGAAGAAAGAAGAGTAGGGATGTTTTCACAAAACTGTGTACAGTCTTAGAAAGAAAATGACTGACTAATGCTACCTATATTTTTGAAAAAGCTATTAATTTAAAATAGAAAGTCATAAGGAGAAGTCCAGAAATAAAATACCATGCAGTTACTAATGCGTAGAAAAAAAGTGATTCTGAACTGTTTTTTTAAATATAGACTTGAATGAGCAGTGGAATAAATTCAGACTGTAGTACAACAAATGTGTAGAAAATAGATGTCACAGTTATGATAACTATCTTTTTGCAGTGTAAAAGACTATACATGACTTGTGTTCATCAATCGGGCACAATACATGCTTTAATGAACAAAGTTTTCTATTTTATATTCCTGGTATGATTTTTTTTTGCCCTGCAGGTAAAACTTTGGAAAGGTACAAAACTGATATAATGAAGATCTCCAAGTTGCTCCTAACAAACCTCTTTCCTCATTCCCCAAAAAACCTATAACCCTAAAACTGGTGTGATATGAACTGTCCAATTTGATCTCATAGAATTGATTGGATTTTGTGATTTTACCACCAAAAAAAAAAGTGGGATTTTTTTGTCTGTGTGAAATTCAAACAGCAGTGAGAAATGTAGGATTTTATATTTTAAACTGAAAAAAATTCAATTTTTTAACTCCTTTATTACGATTATTGTGTGACTACACATGTTATCACTGTGAGCCAACAAGAAATTACACCATGTGATCAGTTCTTCTTTATGCAGATCTGCACTGGTTAATGATTAAGTTTTACAATTTCTGAATCATTAAAAGAAAATTAAAAAAACCGCAACAGCCCCCAAACCAGAAAGCCTCTTCTACTTCATTATTTTTATGTTCATTCTTTGATAGAAAATTTTCTAAAAAGTGAGTTTTGTGACTCATTTAGTCCCAAACGTAAAGTAAAACCAATGAGTACATTAACATCAAGTGGGCATTTAACGTGTCAGAATCATGTTAGGCTGGTTTGTAATCGTGAGGGCTTAGAAAGCTCACCAGGCAAGTGAGTTCTTCTTTAAATAGTTAGAACAGCATAAGCCATCCAAAATCACAAGCCAATGGAGAGATTAACAATGTTTCTCTCTGTTGTTTTCAAGTATTCATTCAATATATTAAAAGCTTTTCTTTCTTATTCACTGTCAGAGTGTTGTTTGTTTTCCTCTAGGTGATACAAACAATGCTTTGCCATATTAATTGGAATAAAATAAGACATTTGATGTGAGTCACCTTCTACTGTAAGATTGTCAAGGCTCCTGTTATTACTTGGGTGCCAAAATGTTGAGAGAAAATGCCTGATGCACATCTATGAATCTATTACTCAGGCTGAAGTCGACAGACTGACTGATCATCAATCTTTTAATGGATGTAACATTTTGAGATGGCAGAATTCAATAGCATTTGGAAATATGTGAAAATAGTCACGTTCCAAGAAGGAATTTTTGGGCAAAACAATGGTTTAATAGGAGTTGTGTCATTACAGTGTCTGAATTTTGTTAATCCTTTTCTCTCTTATTTTCTAGAAATTTTAAATTATTCCCAGGAGAAATAAAAAATAAATAAATCACAAAAGCACACCAGACTCAGCTCTTATACATCAGTAAGGTGAATGTTTTATTTTGTGCAAAAATTTATAAGAAGCTTTTGAAGAGGAAAAAACAAAATTGAGTAGAAAATTGAGTAGAACAAAATTACATTTTATTAGAAACTTTTTTTTAACATTAAAAACATAAACTGGAAACTGCTATACAGAAAATCACGTGCTTATTTCTTAAACTGAGTAGGGAACTCAGTTCAGGTTGGCCAGTTTTGACCAAAGACATATAGGAAAAAAGTAGCCAGAACAAAGAAATCCACATCATATATTTCCAGGAACTATGGCTGAAAGGTTGAAATTATAATGACCAAAAGAAAGTAAAAGATATCAATTGTAAATTTATGGACCGATGAGATAGGTGGCAGATCAGTATTGGGGGGGAAGTATTCATCAGAGAATACAGTTTTAAAAAAAAAAAATAGTTGTTGGTGGCCACTTAAAATCTATGAAAGAAAATGTTTATCTTCTTTGTTGTCTTGAGACAATTACCAATGAATATGAACTCTGAAGCTTAATATGAAGAACAGAACATTACTGTAGAAGTGGACTGCATAAAAGTGAGTGAGTATCTTGAGAAACAAGACACTTCTTCATGCAAGTACACCTGAGTCATATGTTATAAATCACTAGATACTTGAATCTTTCACTGTAGCTGGAATCCAGCTTGTGCATTCAAGGTAATTTTGCAACATAGTTCATGTTCCTACCATACTCTACAGGATAATGAAATATTTTTTCAAGGTAATATATTGCTCGTCATGTCTATCTAGTGTCACAGTCAGAAGCAGAGGACTAACTATTGCTCACACAGCCAATGCTTCCCCCACGTGTTTCCTCGAGCATTGAAGGTCATAACGTGATCAGAGCTAACAAAGGTAATATTGTATATGTTTCTAGGATTCTGTGAAAAATAGTAGAAAAGGAAACAGTGTAGTCCCTCGCTTTTTTTTTTAATATACACAATTTAAAAAGTTCATTGGTTAATTGCATACAATTGAGAATTCAGCAAAGAAGTTCATCCAAAGTTATTAGGAAAAGACTAATCTGCTGTACTAACATTTTCATGTTTTCTTCTTGTTCGTCTCTTCCAAATAAGGACTTTGACATTGAGTTAAGTCACAATTTTCTGAATGAGTCTTAATGCTACCTATGTTTGTTATGTTGATCCCTAAGTTGTTTCTCAATCAAAGCATTTAGCAGTTTATATAACAAAATGGTCACTAAACCATATCCTGTCCTGTGCAGATCCATGAACACACTGATTCATGGATAAGCATTGGCTTTCCCAAGTACATACCTATCTCCTGCATGCTATCCAAACCTATGGTAATAATGTAGTGCAACATTAACTGCACATTAGTTGCTACCATTCAATAACATTTAAAAGTAATTTCTTAGGGGAAAAAAATATCCAACAGCCCAAGAGAGGCATTGGGTGCACCAGCTCCATCCTTCCAGATTCAAACGGTAACAAAGCCAAAGATGTATTCCCAGAAGGCACATGCACACAGAACACACACACATACAGCATATGTACATATACACATGGCTGGCCAAACATATAATGAACAGAAACACAGAGCATTCACACGAACACACACCAACAGCCTTATCCTGCTTCCCTCTCTTGTTGAGCAGGATAGAGGTCCACTAGTGAGAACACATACAGACGTATGTACAATTTGGACCTCTCCAGCAGCTGGGCTCAGACGCTCAGTCTGCCCAGTAGCTGTCCTTGGATCCCAGTCTCCTCAGTTGCTGGAATCTAGACATACGAGTCCCCAAGGCCACAGCTCCACTCCATTCTCACACGCAGAAACACAAGCATACACGTACACACAGACAAGCAAGTTTCCCAATTGACCCCAAACCCTACAGTCTCTCCAGCAGCTGGCCAAGACTCCTCTGGTCCCCCAGTAGCCAACTCCCCTGTGGTCTCACCTATAGAGACACCCTCTCACCCGGCTCCTAGGCCACATCACATACTCACTGGCTAGTCCAGCTTGACCTTCTCTCTAGTGCTCACATACTCACTCGCACACCCACACTCACTCCATTTGTTGGCACTACGGACCCACATCCCTCCAACCCCTGGTCCCACCCCAGGGGCAGGCACTTGGTTTCACTCAGTCAGGTCTCCCCATTCATTGGCACACGGGCACACAGGACCTCCAAGCTATGGTCCCAGCTGGCACTCAGGCCTCCCTCGCTCGTTCCTGGCACCACGGACACAAGGGCAGCGGTACTACTACCAGCAGATCAGTGGTACTACTCCAGCTGCAGTTGCTTACATCTTCTCACTTCAGTCTCTCCAGTTGCTGGCACTGCAGATGCACGGGACCTCTGACCCATGGCCTGACTCCAGTTGCTGCACTCACACCTCCGTACACACACGAGCACACAGAATAGAGTCCCTCACCTAGGGAGGAGTTAGAAATGAATTCAGTGAGAAGATGGGACAGACTGCACTGGTCAGGCACGGCTCATGGACAGACAAGTGTACTCACCACCAAATTCTTTATATATGACTGGCCCTTTTTACCCTCTTATCCTGTATTTTCCCACACTTGTTCCTCCTGAAATCATCTGGATCCATCCCTTTCCCTACCTTTGCTTCCCTCCCTAAACATTCCCATAATAAGTGCTGTGCACTCGCCAAATGTTCTTCCCCTGCATCCCATAATGTGTCTCATACCCCTAGGCAGCAATCTACCTCTGTCTTAAAGATGCTCCGGCATTGACTCATCATGATGGGATTCACACCCGGTCACTGGGGCTGAGGATCTCCTGAGACTGCCCTTGGAGATGCCCAAACAAGGTGTCCCTTTCTCTGAGTCCTTGAGTCAGGGTCTCGCCTGTCATTGTGCCCTGTGCTCCTCTGGACTTGAGAAGATGAGCCTGTGATGCGCTGATGGCTCCTCCAATAGGCCTGGAAATAGCCCATCAGGGTATTATTTGGGTTTCTGAGCTCTGGGAGTTTGCAGATGAACTTTTATCATACAGCCTAACATAAGCAATGTACAAGATGCAAGGAAAATGTTTTAAAAGGCAAAAACCTGGAAACAAGCCATTTAGAGTCCTCAGTTATTGCTATTGATCCTAGTCCCTTTATTATCGAATAACTGTTTTAATGGAGTAGTCCCTAAAATGGAACAACCATTGCTTCTTACAAAAAAATGGAGATATAGAGGAGCACTTGATATTGAGCTAGTCTGAAATACCTTATTGTCTGTATAGGAGCTAGACATTATTTATTGGATAGTCTGTGAAATCAGGAGTAATTTCATTTAATTTTAGTCAACTGTGATGATAATCCAGGTCCACTCTATAATTACCAGGAATAGACAGGCATCTCTAAAGAGCAGATCATCCTGTAATAGGAGTGGAAGATTGATGGGCTGATTGTGCTCTGTAAAGACTACTGCTGAGGGAACCTGGACAAGTAATTTTAGCCTAGAAACCTGTCTTTTGGAGGCTAAAGACTGGGGAGTTTGTTCCCATTCAAATGCTGCTCCTATGGGCATATTATGTAGGGATTTCTTCAATGGTAACTCCATACTCGCCTGAGAATGCCTCTTCCAATATGAGTGCCATCTACTGGCTCCGTTCTGGATGCAGGTGGGAGGCAAATATGCATCACTTTGGGGTAACAATAATGGTCATTTTTACACCTAATGATATTTGGAGGTTGCAAAATAAAATAAAATGGCAGCTCTGCCTGAAGGAAGAAAACAGTATGTCATTCTGGTCTAATCAAATGGTTTTCCATGAATGGTGTTGGAGATTTAATGCCTCTGTTATTCCAGTGATTTACAGAAAAAGTACACCTCACTAAAACCTTAAAAAATGTGCTACTTTTTAAAGCAAAACTTGGAAATCCAGCCTTCTGAAAATTCAGTTGGTTTCTTCTCTACTTATTTATTATAATCATTAATATTTCTACTCATGTTCTGCCTTAATATCCATAACTGTGTTACCCATTTCATTTAGACTGTGCTTTTAGGGAACACTTTTGAGATGTTATTGCTCTCAGTGAGTAGGTGTAGTGATGCACTCGATGCACAAAATGCAGCAGATTCCAATTAACTTTCTTTTTAACTTTATTGGCAAAGCTGTGTTAACAGTAAGTAATAAAATATTAAACTTATTTTCATGACTGAAATCTGTAATTATGGTTCTAAATACACCACAGGGCCAGTCCTCTGACATAAAATGGTGCCACTTTTATAGAATTATTTTTTTTAGAAATAGAGGTACACTTTTAAATATTTAAACCCTTAGAAGTGATTCTTTTAGAAAGAATTACCAGTAATTAAGGACAAAATTATATGACACACAGATTGTTTTATTTTTTCAATGAATCTTCTAATAAGCTGGTGAATTTTAACTGTTTGGTAAATATTCAAGTAGTTGGTGAATATTAAAAATTTCACACTTGCTTAAACATTTCATTAATGTCTTCCTTGTGGCAAAATACATCACAGGCTTATTCATTCAAATTAAGGAACTATACCTATGTAAAGCCATCATCCTATACACATCAGTCGCCGGTAACTGATGTCATTAGTCTGGTGTGGATTCATACCAATTAGGTGGGATTAGAATGAGATTTTTACCATTGTCACAATGTAGGCTACAAATATGTTAAAAATACAAAGACTGCATTTTTTTTCTCTCTAGCAAAGCTCTAATTGTTAGCTCATTACTAAATGAGATAAGAATTTCATCCGACATAAACATTTATTTCATCTTTAGGTTCAAGTCAAAGGACTTTTAACTTCAGTTCTGTAGGAGCTATTTACAGAGAAAGAGATTAGTACTCTTTCTTGCCATAATAAAAATCATACAGAAGATATTTTCATATATATTTTCCTTAAAGATTCATAATAGTTTATTCTTATTATGTGCTTCTTCAACTTAAATACAACTCCATATGAACTACTAGACTTTTCTTGTAAACCTTAGATCATCTCAGCATTCATTCTGTTGCAAGAATCATTTGTCCATGTAACAGGTTTAACTGAACAACAGATTTAGGGAGTAGAAAACTGTTGATATACCAATACAATGAAAGACAGGCAGTGTACAATTGTTAAAAATGGTGAAAAAGTTATCGAGGATGGATTATTACATGGCTAAGACAAAAAGAGACCCAGTGCAACAGCACTTTGAAGGGACTCCTCTAATCTGCTGTGGACATTGACAATGTTACCTGCTCAACTGAGCGGATTATTGCAGTACCATTTTATAGCCAAGGAGGAAGAATAGGTACTCCCTGCAAAATGAATCTTATCGTAAAATACCCATATAAAATAAGTTCTTTGAATCCTTATGTAAGGATTCTTCCTTTGACTATAAATGGAGCCTGGTAGCTTGCTCATATGTTGGTGTCTACATTGCGAATATCTAGAATTGTGTGATGAATTTAAAAGTTAGAGTGGGATTGATTTCCCTAAATGGCGGCAACACGTGACATTTGAGACATTCAAAGCATCTTTGTGAGCCTGGGAGGCATCACAGTAGACCTACCCTCCTTGAGAGTCTTGGGGCCAGACTGCTTGAGGTCAGGCAGTGTACCTTACATACCCGGAGTTAAAATATCTGTACGTCTCTTTTCAGGCAATCGAACCTCATCCTTCTTAAATTTTCACATTCTATGATTTAAAATGGAACAAGTGGGAGTTATTTCTCATACATTTTCAAGGAGGCATCTATATAACATATTTGTAATTAACATCAGGGAATCTGGAGATGCTAATGTAATAAAAAGAAAAAGAAATTATTTGGGAGACATAGATAAGTGCATTTATGCAACCAAACATAATCATACTAAACAACAGCAAAACTTACGTTCCTTTGTCTGCATGCATATTTAAAAATACACAGAGTCCTTTGCTCTTCACTGCTCCATTGAAGCACACTCATGTAGCACGTGCTGGTTCCCCAAAAAGCGGTCATTTGTGTAGCGTGAAGGTGTGCTGCGCGTACTGACTGCATGTACTGCCCTGCACTGGGCACCAGGAGGAACACCACCCATTACAACTGCTGCTTTCCCAGTGTCTGTGGATGTGTATGTCTGTGGACACGTGTGCATTTATACAAAGACTAAATGAAAAATATCTTCCAGACCTAAAGAATTTATTTTTATTTGCAGTTGTAATTCAAATTATAATTAAAGTTTGACACTAGGAAACAAATTCTTATGTCCTGCGAATTCTTATTACTCTTTCATGACCCTGAAAAAATGAGCAGCTTACTTGATTTACTTGACTTGCCATGAGTTTTTTGATTGTCTTTAATGCACTTAGCAATCAAACACCCAGTCTTGCTTTAATTGTACTCTGTCTACTTTTTGCAGTAAATACAGATTCTGCACTTTGCTGAATACATCTCTAGGAATGACCAGAAAGGCAAAATTAAAGGCGATATTGCACTTTGTCTCTCAGCATGGCTTACCATCATTTGATACAGAGTAAGGCACATGATAGCAAGAGTGGGAATAAATTCCAAACATATTTGCTTATATTTGCTGATTTATAAGGCCTCGTATTTTTCATTCTGGGCAACATAATTAAACACAGCCATGTGTATGTACCTGTCTAAACCAAGCAAGTTCCAACTGCAAGTAGTTTTGTGTGTCTGCCCATGCTTATTTATTCTGAGAACCAGAAGGGAGACCGTCATTGTAAAATCTATTTTCTTCTTTCCAGAGCTGGTTTAACGTTTACATTTTCATGAGACAGGCAAACAAAAATTTTAAAAAATATTCTTTTAATAAATGAATGATTGTCCCAGACAGTTCATCTGTCAGAACACTGAGGGCACTGAAAACCCTGACCATCCCTGCCCAGCCTCCCTCAGGCTTTCCCTGAGCTGGACCTGGACCCAGGACCCCATTTGAGCCCCCCAGGACCGTCAGCTCCTGCCCCAGAGATGCCACAGCAGGGTCAGTCTCCAGCTGCCCACAGCCCTGTCATGCCCAGCCATAGGCCCCACAGAACCATTGTCACGGCCCAACTTTCTGCCCGCAGCGATGCTGCACCCCAGCTATGGCTCATAAGCAATTGGTGGCAGAGAAGAGGGAGGGGTGACTCAGGTTCGCTGATCTACTTTGTTGGAATTGAGCACAGACGGTGCGAAGGTTCACAATTCAGATTTAATGTCACATCCCAACTTTCCCTGCCCGCAGCGATGCTGCACCCCAGCTATGGGTCATAAACAGACAGTGACAGAGAAGAGGGACGAGTGACTCGGGTTACTGTGCCAATTTATTCATTCAGTAACTGGGCGTACAAGGTGTCATTCAATATCTGGGCATACAAGTTATCATTGAATAACAGAAAGTTCACTAATTGCTAATCTCGCTTTTCAGCAAAAAAGGGGGGAGGGGGGGTGGGGGGGAATCAATCATCAGTCCAGGGTCCAGCATTGGTCCAGCCAACGAGGGTCTCTGGTCAGTGGTTAGGGAGGCCCTCCCGTTGAGTCATGGGGTTCAGAAAGGACCCCCTTGCTTTCTAAACTCCCTCTCAGAGAGGAGTCTAGGTGCAGCTGAGTCCAGTCCTAGTTTCAGACTTGGTCAACGGTTTATGTCTAAAGGAGTATATCATGTATACCCTTGGGCTGAATTAAAAGGTGGAGACAGAGGAAAGATAGAGGTAAAGGAAAGATCACCACCCTGGGTTCCAGCGATATCTCTGGTCCGGTTCTGTCGGATGGTGGGCGCGCGCATCCAGACCCTCTGAGTTGCGTTATTTATTGAGTGGTCCCACTGCAGATGCTAATTACTTCACATGCATAGTTTGTTGTTCTCGAACCTTCTCAAAATGAGTTGGGGGGTTTGAGGGGCGGGGGGGGGGGGGTTTGAGGCTAGTGATTTCGGCGCTGCCCCCCCCCCCCCCATTCAGAGATGCAAGGGGATGCTGCCTCAGGCTTGTCTGTTTTTTAAGCAATTGCTCAAGATAAGGCCCAGAAGAGCGATATCCTGCCTCTGCAAGATCCTCCCTTCCAGCTACACCTTATCTCGTTAGTGTGATGACATTCTTCACACCAGGTCCTCCCGTGTCCATTGTTGGAGACAATAAGTCTTTCAACTTCTCAGTTTCTTCAAGGTCCTTCTTTGCCGAGTGTTTGAGACATTAACTCTTTCAGCCCATCAGTCTCTTACAACCATGCCCACCTGCGGGCCGATGTCCCAGCCCAGCCTTGGCCCACCTCTGCCCCAGAGAGGTTCTCGATGCCCAGGGCAGGGGCTGCCCCGGCTGCCCCGATTCTGCCCTGCTCTCTGCCTGGG
The DNA here is from genome assembly GCA_009819775.1 of Phoenicopterus ruber ruber. NCBI lineage: Eukaryota > Metazoa > Chordata > Aves > Phoenicopteriformes > Phoenicopteridae > Phoenicopterus > Phoenicopterus ruber. The sequence continues at coordinate 153,166,687 of CM020216.1, read as the reverse complement.
ACGGTGGGACAGCCCTGGCTGCAGACGCAGCCCTGTCGCCCCGGGGGAGCCCCCTCCACTCCCAAGCACCAGGGAGACCCCAGCCCATGCTGCGCCCTGACACAATCGTACATTGACATCTGCTTAGACTGAGGGCAATATTTCACTGTTCAAATACCTAAACGTATACCAGTAGAGTATAAAATGTTTATGATTATTAATTTACATTGTTCTCATAAATGCCATGTAAGCTTTATGGGACAGATAAAAAGACATGGCCCATGAAATGAAGAGCTCACCATCTAATTTTAGAGAAGAGAGAGCAGGAGTAACCAAATAAGTCATACGGCTGGAGTGAGTCATCAGGAAAGATGTCCAGCAGTAAAAAGAGGTAAGCTGCTGCGAAGCAGTGAGCTGGCATCAGAGGGAGGAACACAGAGTCAGACAGAAATATCTGGCAGAGCTAGCGGGATAAGGGGAAAGGGATAAAGAACAGGGACACACACGTAGGCTAGGAAAATGGCAATGTGACTCTCCTTGTGATGAAAAGTTATGCTGGCTAAAGCTCAAAGGAATAAAAAATTAATATATTTTCTGGTGTTGGCACTGAAATCAAGCAAACGACTCTTTGCTTGTGAATAGGATTAAGAGAATAATAATTGTATCACTGTGACTTCATAAATGTGCATATTGAATGATGAAAAATAACAATTTTATTTTAACAGAAAATACGCAGTGAGAATACACAGAGTTCATTTCAGACAAATCCATTGGAGGAAATATAAAAATCTTACACTAGTGGCTCTCACTAAGCACCTACATAATGCCAGATTTTTCATATCACATGTTAAACAGTTTTTGGCAGCTCATACTAGGCAGTATTATTAATGAAAAGACTGTTTTATAAAATTGGCAGACTCAGTGTGAAAGTGAAACTAATCATAATGCCGTGATGTGGGAATTATTTCAAGACTGGCAGAATTACATTTGTTTCATAACCAGGGAATCATTTTAAAAGTCAAAAATACACAAGAAACATTTCTTGAAATAAACTAATCCAGTAACCGATTAGATGTGAAATCCACTTCCTGTAAATTTGTACTTTTATAGGCACTCCATAGTGAGCAACCTATAGGAATATGACATGGATTAAACCAGTTGCATGATTTCCAGTTACTATTCCAATTTTCCAAACATTTTTCTTCATGCATACAGTCCCTACCCTTGTTCAAACTGTCTCAGATTTCTTTTGTACATTGTGTAATTATGTACAAATCAAGCTCAGTTCATGCTTCAGGATAGAGACCTAAGTTCTAATTCTGTGGAAAAACCTATGGACTTGTTTATATTTAGTACTGAGAGTAGTAACTGTGCTCTACAGGTAGTACTCAATGCATAAGGAGGAGGAGAACTTATGTTTAAAGCAATGGTGCAAAATAAAGAAAAACACTACCAAGGAGTGATGAAAGTAGAGATGTTAAAGATGGGAAGGGCCTTTGAAGCCATCCAGTCTATCACTTTTTCAGTACACGTTCCCCACTCTTGTCATTTCTGTAGATTTTTTCCAGTTTGGTTTTAACGAACAATGGTGGTTTATCTTTCAGATCTTTCTTTGGAAGATCATTTTCCATTACAAGAAATTACATGCTTCTCGAGTCTTTCCCATTATTAACTTTGGCATTTGTATCTTAATTTCATCAGAGTATTCCTAATTACTGTCTAGAGCATGACCCAAATCATGGATCCTTTTAGCCATACTGCATCTGTGCAGCTTCAGGACAAGAATTGTCCCTGTGAGATCCCGTCTATGCTTCTCTGTGTGTTTCACTGTCAAATCAGACCAAGTAAGTTCCTTTAGTTCAAGGTTCAATTCACAGTACTTGGGAAAAATACTCACGCACACTGTCTGCATTTGGAAGATAGTTCCTATTTTGTAATCAATTACTTAATACCAAGAGTAAGTTTACAGTCTGACTTGAGAGTTACAGCAAACAGAGAACAAATATATGGAGATAGAGTACATACAGAAATATTGATTACTGCAAGTAAGTGGAAGTAATATGGGATCTGTTTTATAGTGTGTGCTGCCTTTCACATACATATTCAATACTCAACATTTTTCATGGGGAACCAATCATAGATATTTCTCGAATCCATGAAGTACTACTATGATAATAGATGATATACCTCTTTTGAAAACAAGTTCCCTTAGGAAAAAAAATCCAATTTTAGTATAGCTAAAGGAGAAAAAAAAAAAAAAAGATCTGCTGTCTGTTGTCTTAGATTCAGCAAAGCCAAACCTGCTTGTTTCTTTTCTAATTGGAAATTCTTTGTTTTGGAAGTCTTTGACTTGCATGTTTGTTCCTGCCAGGTCACAAGAAATCAAACTTTCAGACTTTCAGCTGAATAACATTCTTTCTCAACTCAGTGGCCAGAATGTGGCTGATATGATTGAAGGTGCCTGACAAATGTTAGACTGTTAAGGACCTCTAGCATCTTTGTCAAAATACAATAAATTAATATTGGCCAAGTACTTAATATTACCAAGATTAACATCTACAGAAGAGAGAATATGGCTGCCACATTTGCATGTATACACTAGACTTTTTCATAGAGCTTTCAGAAATGTATTGGTCCTATAAATCAGACCTGTTTAACCCACAACTTCTCTAGGTAGTTCCAAACTGTATTGCTCTCAGAAGAAGTTAACACCTAATAGCTTTTAACATACAACAGAGGGACTTACATCTGTATCCAGTGAGAGGGGATGAAACTCAAGCCTTAGGTAAACCTCCTGAAGGACACTGAAAAGGTCTAACTGCTGATGTAAGCCTCCTTCAAAGGATCCATTACATAAACTACAATAAATACAGTGGGATTGAGTGCACCAGTGGGATCGAGTGCACCCTCAGCAAATTTGCAGACGACACCAAGCTGAGTGGTGCAGTTGACATGCCTGAGGGACAGGATGTCATCCAGAGGGACCTGGACAAGCTCAAGAAGTGGGTCCATGTGAACCTCATGAGGTTCAACAAGGCCAAGTGCAAGGTCCTGCACATGGGTTGGAGCAACCCCCAGTATCAATACAGGCTGGGGGATGCAGGGATTGAGAGCAGTCCTGCCGAAAAGGACTTAGGGGTACTGGTGGATGAAAAGCTGGACGTGAGCTGACAATGTGTGCTTGCAGCCCAGAAAGCCAAGTGTATCCTGGGCTGCATCAAAAGAAGCGTGGCCAGCAGGTCAAGGGAGGTGATTCTACCCCTCTACTCCACTCTCATGAGACCCCCACCTGGAGTACTGTGTCCAGCTCTGGAGCCCTCGGTACAAGAAAGACAAGGATTTGTTGGAGAGGGTCCAGAGGAGGGCCACAAAAATGACCAGAGGGCTGGAGCACCTCTCCTATGAAGACAGGTTGAGAGAGATGGGTTTGTTCAGCCTGGAGAAGAGAAGTCTCCAGGGAGATCTGATTGCAGCCTTTCAATACTTAAAGGGGGCTTATAAGAAAGATGGGGACAAACTTTTTGGCAGGGTCTGCTGTGATACGACAAGGGATAATGGTTTTAAACTAAAGGAGGGTAGATTTAGACGAGCTATAAGGAAGAATTTTTTTATGATGAGGTTGGTGAAACACTGGCACAGGTTGCCCAGAGAGGTGTTAGATACCCCATCCCTGGAAACATTCAAGGTCAGGCTGGACGAGGCTCTGGGCAACCTGATCTTGTTGAAGATGTCCCTGCTTATTGCAGGGGGGTTGAACTAGATGACCTTTAAAGGTCTTTTCCAACCCAAGCTATTCTATGATTCTATGATTCTATGATTCTGAGAAACTAGGAGTGATAAATGATATTTCCAAATCAATTATTTCCTGTAGTGCAACACTCTCTGAGTAGCACAGTATTTAAGCTAGATATAATAGCTCTTTTACACAGTTTATTTTTTTTAAGAAGTAATTAATATCAGGTTTAATACCTGTATATCCATTAGATTTGTACACATGCACTGTAGGGCAATAATATGTCATTTTGCCAATCATTGTGGGATGGCAACAGTGAAAGAATAGTTAATTGAGTACTGTGCAAACTCTACCTTCTATGTATTTCCTTGCAAAAATGAGATTCCGTCTGCACAGTTTTAATGATAGAATATTTTTTCCCATTTCAGCTGAGGTACTTAAAATGGTATGTACTCCTAAAGAGTACGTAGGTATACGAAAATAAAGATATTTCTTTCTGTAGTGGAGCACTTAAGTTTTTTTCTTTAAAAACAGGTGCACCAAGTTTTGAAACAGACGTAATTTTACAGCCATGCTCTAGGTCTCAGGAAAGGCAATGAATTGCAGTGGAATTGCTGACAAACAGTCATACTAGCCCTAACAGTGTTGGCATAATAACTAGATGTATCTTTCTTTAAATAGCTTTGTAGCTTATAGTGAATTGTGAGGAGCTTTAGTTTTTTCTCTTAGCATTTCCAAGAAAAACTGAAGTGGACATATTAAATACGTAAACAGTTCCCATTATAGAGGCTCGTACTATTCATTCACGAACACTTCTATTGATTTATGATGTAGTGTAATGCAAGGAGCTTATATTCGGCTCACAGATTCAGATAAGGAAAATTGGAGGCTGAAGTGGTTTACAGTGTATCTTGAAAATGTCCATAAGCTTAATAAGCAGAAACTAAACATTTTCTCAGTTGTGACCTGAAGAAGGAAGGATGGGACCCCATATTAAATGCAACGTTCATTAATACATTTGGAGGCACTTCCTTATTTTTTGAAGAACTAATATTCTGACTGTGCCGCTATATCTTAATTTCTATGGAGACAGACTCTTGAATAGTCTCATTCTGAACTTACAAAACTATGCTAGGAAACGAAATGTCTCTGTATACTACCCACCAACCTGTAGGGTGTTGAAGTAGGTTATATGGTGCCACTGTTATATTCTATCTGAGAGATTTTAATAAGGGGCAGCTACATTCTGACTTAGTTTTGGCTCCTCAGTGGTTTTACAGAGATTGCAGAAATGCAATTTCAAGTGAAAAAAAAGCATGGTGAGATGTATCAAGGTTCATATATGAAGTAAAATTCTACATTCCTTGTGCCAGAGAGAGACGGAAAAAAGCAAAAAAGCAGTCTGAGGTGAAACTGCCACAGCCCAAGAGCAGCTGAAGGTCTAATAACCCCTCTCTACAGGAGAACACTCCGTAGAAGCTCTCATGCAGAGGGCACGATATCCCTCAAGTCTTCATTTTTGTCTTTCAACATACTAATAGCATTGCTAGCTCATCAAGAACCAGCTATGGTCTAAAAGCATGAGACACAATCGTAAATCAAGGAATTGGGATCACTAGCTCAAAAGTTAGTGTGTCAAATCTCATTTTACATAGTACGCTAAAGGGAGTCAAAGATGCACACTGTTGGAACAGGCTGGCCATTCCACGCAGACAGTCATTCACTCTTCTGCACTACCTTTACCATTGCAGTTGTTAACTATTATCAGGATTACAAATGTTTATGTATTTCTAGTTTTGATTTTTCTAACTTTAACCTTGGCCTGTTTTGTTATATTAAACTGACAATTTACAATAAGGTATCTTGCTACATATGTATCAGCTGCTCAGGTTACTGCATAAATTTCTGTTCAAGAAAATAAATGGATTGATTTCTTATATCTGTATTAGAAATAATGTTTCCACAACCCAAATACTTGATGTTGCAGTTTTCTGTATCTACAACAGTATTAAAAACCTTGCCAAAAACGGGCATCAGAACCAGACTGTTCCATTGTATTCTCACATAAGCATTTTTTTCCCTATTAATACTTTTTAGCTACTTAAAGAAGGAGATGTGGAAAGTTTTCTTAGACTATCTATTTTTATTGAATTGGACATCAATAGTAGAAATTATAAATTATCCAGTTCACTTACAGGATACCAGGCAGCTTCTGCCTGCTACTTGTTGAATTATTATAAGGTTGCCTGTGTCATGGTTATTTCTGAGAGAAAAATAGGGTTGTGTTTGCACAGTAACCTGATAGAAAGAACAACTTACCCCTTGGAATTTCACTTTGAACTGAAATAGGTTAAAGAAAAAGTAGATTTCAGTTCAGTTTTTGTCATGAGAGAGGTTTTTAGGATGTTAAAGTCATATTTAATGCATTTCTGTTGTCATAAACTGCAACTACAGTTGTGTAAGCTTACATTCAGTTCTACCTTCTTTCTTTTTCCTTTTTCCTTATTCTATACTCTAAATACCATTCATCTAAATGGAAGTTTCAGAAAAAGCTTATTAAAAATTTTATCAAAATGTAACACACATTTTGGAAAAGAGACAGAATACATCCCTCAAGGAGGAGCATTCATCAGAAAGTTTAAAAATGAAAGGCAGGGTTTCCAATCTCTTTCAAACATATGAAACAAAGATATTCATAAAAGCAAAAGTATGCATATGAACTCTCTCCTTTTAAAAACTTATTCAAACTTTGAATGTTTGCAAAAAATATAAGACATTATAGAAAATATGGTGCAAATTTTCCCTTTTTTTTAAAATAAATCTTTTTACTTCATTGCAATATTTTGCACCAAAGAGCAAAACCAAATATTGTCAAAATGCAGGCAAAGTCATTTTACAGGAGAAAAAAAACACGATTTTTTTAAATAGCAGTAAATATGACAAATCATTAATATAATGAACTCTTACCGTACCTCTCCAATAGTTCTGTCGACACCACACACTCATTTTAAAGTTAACTGTAAGTTGCACAAGCAAGCTACGTTCAGAGTTAAAATATAGCACAAGTTATTACATTCACCCTTATTCTTCCTTATTTCTACCTAAAGGTACCATTGACAGATTGACTAGCCATTTAATGATGGTTTGTGGTAAGTGAGCTGTAATGAAAACAAACCCAGCCCAGCAAATTTGATGTGGTACTCCCCTCCTAAACCTCATCACTAAACTGCCTATAGGCATCCGAAAATGAAAAGTAACTGTACAACAGGTCATACAAACACAGCACGGAAAATATTCAACTACCTCTGCAGTGTTTTGCACCCTGATGGACCAGAAACGTAAAGCAGAGGATGATTTATACAACAGAAAGTATTACCAGCAAGGGAACCGCTATGATGTTTCTCTTTTTTTTGAATGAAGATGAGTATGTGATTCAGTTACATGCTCGATGCATGAGGTGAGAAAGAAAGATACTGTAATAAAGGCCAAGGGGAATAGGGGGAAGAAGAAGAAGGAGGATGTGCAACTTCAGGATTAGGTTGAAGTGAAGGTACTGTATTAGGGATGGTGATCAGGGACTATATCCATTGCATTCTTAAAGTTGTAAAGCCATTGTCTTTTGACTAAAAGGCAAATCTAGTCACAACAATTGGAAATAATTATTTAAATGGAGGATAAATTATTTTTGATAAGCATAGTTCCAAATAACTCTGTGACCATTCTAATTTGGACCAGTGAAAATATCATGTAATTTCATGTGGAATTTTAAGGAAGAAGAGAAAAAGGAAGGACAAGAATGGACAAGAGAGAAGAATACAAAAACACAGATTCTGGCCCAGCTTTCAAGAACTATTTAGTTGTTATCACTGTTAATCACTGAATGTAATATATTTACAAGATAGGAGTTTTGATTTAAGGAAAGGTAAATGTAAAAACTGTGCAGTTGTTAAAAATGCAACAGAAATACTGGAAAATAGTAATTGCAGTGCAAAACAAGAACGGAAATTATTTTCTTTTTCTGTAATATATTTTAGGTTTCAATAGGAGAATCATATAAATGTACGAGTTACAGGCTGTTTTACTGTTTTGAAATATAACACTGATTATAAGTAGGGGAAAGTCTCATAGCAGTAGCTTGCAACATTCTTCAAAAATGGATGTAAAGGTATCGAATGCCACTGCACCTTGTTAATAAGTCATTCAGACTCTAAGAGTAAGTGTAGGTATAGAATCCAAGCTCTTTGCCTGAATATTAAATACTTGTTAAACAGACATTTACAGACAAAGGAAATTCACCATGTGTTTCGGAATTACCAAGCATGATATTAATATTCAATTGGTGAGCTGCTGCGTAAAAAGAAAGACCTGCCAGAGGCTTAAAATGCTAAATGCATGTCTCCATTTACTGTAACTGCATACTAAAAGCACTGCTCTCTCATACATTAGGAAGAAAAGTTCAAGAGCCATTATAATGCAGGAAAGTCCAAATGCAAGGTACTCCGTTTGAGTTCTTAGAATTAATTGAAGTCATAAGCACACTAAAGGAAGGAAAAAAATTCTTTGCCTACATGAATCTATAGTACTTTGCTTCTTAAAATTCTCTCTGTCCTAAGCTTTTGTATTAATCAGTACTTGAAAGGATTTCTGTTACAGATGAGTGAACTGTTCTGGTTAAATTAAAAGCTGATTCAAACCTTTTGCCATCACTTGCGCTTTTTGAACCATACTTAGTAACATTCAAATATGTTTGGCTACAGATTTCTTCTTATTCTAGCGAGGGAAAACAGAAGAAAATTATAGTCTTCCTACTATGCTGAGTCCATCCAGGTGAATTCACTGAGATCATATGATCTCAGAAATTCTCAGGGCAACCACCTGAGCTGACTTCAGGCACATACCATGAGACTAATTCTATATCTTATGTAAGCAGCCAGTCTGGGGACAGGGCCAATGGAAAAGGGAGATCACATAGTTTATGTTTAAAGGTATATGGTGGCCAACACCAGGAAATCTACATTGATAGGATGTGAATAGGACTTGCTAGTGATAGGTTAATGGTTGGACTCGATGACCTTGGAGGTCTCTTCCAACCAGAACGATTTTATGATTCTGTAATTCCCCATCCCCTTAAAGGCAGGGGATATCTGCCAGAAGCACTGCACTCTTCTCATCCCTGCTCTGTTCTCACAGAGGAGGAATTATAGAGGGAGGTGTGCTGGTTTTGCCTGGGATAGAGTTTATTTTCTCCATAGTAGCTAGTAAGGGGCTATGGTTTGGATTTGTGCTGAAAATAGTGTTGATAATGCAGAGATGTTTTCGTTATTGCTGAGCAGTGCTGACACAGAGTCAAGGCCTTTTCTGCCTCTCACCCCACCCCACCAGCGAGGAGGCTGGGGGTGCACAAGGAGTTGGGAGGGGACACAGCTGGGACAGCTGACCCCAACTGACCAAAGAGACATTCCATACCATATGGTGTCATGCTCAGCATATAAATCTGGGGGAAGAAGAAGGAAGGGGGGGACTTTTGGAGTGATGGCGTTTGTCTTCCCAAGTAACTGTTACGCGTGATGGAGCCCTGCTTTCCTGGAGATGGCTGAACACCTGCCTGCCCATGGGAAGCAGTGAATGAACTCCTTGTTTTGCTTTGCTTGCATGCGCGGCTTTTGCTTTACCTATTAAACTGTCTTTATCTCAACCCACAAGTTTTTTTACATATTTTTTTTTTCAGTTCTCTCCCCCATCCCACTGGAGGGGAATGAGAAAGTGGCTGCGTGGTGTTTGATTGCCGACTGGGGTTGAACCACAACAGTCCTTTTTGGCGCCCAAAATGGAGCTCAAAGGGTTCGAGATAATGACGGATTTGATTGGAATGTGCTAGATGACTGAATTTATAGCTGTTATTGCTGTTTAGCTATCTATTGGCAGGCTCCTGTGCTTGCCATGGGGCTGGCTTGCCTTACTGTATGTTAGAGTCTAGTGCTTGGTAGTGGTTGGTTTTTGCTTTCGCTGCTTGCTGCACTGCTGTACTGCTTATCTCCTACTCTGCTGTGCCTGGGAACGTTTTGATAACAGCAATGGTGATGCACCTGGGCTGGCAGATGGCCAGGGCATCGCTGCTGTTTCTGTACTGCTGTACTGGACAGGCTGGAACTCCAGTGTGAACTCGAGTCAAAGGACCTGTGACCTGTGGATGAGTCAACATGGGAGAAGGACACCTCGAAGTGTCTGTGGCCATGAATAAGCCAATGCCAGAGCAGCAGGAACCACCTGAACCAATGGAGGACAAGCCTTACAAGAAGCAGTGTAAGTACAGCAGTGACTCAACCTGAGCTCACTTTGATGCCCAATAACTCCACGTGACACACCACCTCTCCTGTCATGAGTGACCACCATAACAGATGGAGCCCAAAGTCATGGACTAAATGAACTCAATGGACATTTTGTGGACATTTGTGGACATTTTGCAGACATTTTACAGGGGTGGTCCATAGCCTAGGGGAATGATATCTGTGTATTATATCAAAGGATGGGAAGGGAGGTGGTGGTTAATGAGGACGTATTGGATAGTGTGGGATCTGAGCATGACATAAATGGTATGGAATAAGGGGTGGAGAATGTGCTGGTTTTGGCTGGGATAAAGTTAATTTTCTTCATAGTAGCTTGTATGGGCCTATGTTTTGGATTTGTGCTGGAAACAGTGTTGATGATAATACAGGGATGTTTTCGTTACTGCTGAGTAGGGCTGACACAGAGTCAAGGCCTTTTCTGCTTCTCACCCCACCCCACCAGCGAGGAGGCTGGGGGTGCACAAGGAGTTGGGAGGGGACACAGCTGGGACAGCTGACCCCAACTGACCAAAGGGACATTCTATACCATATGACGTCTTGCTCAGCATATAAAGCTGGGGAAAAAGAAGGAAGGGAGGGACTTTCAGAGTAATGGTGTTTGTCTTCCCAAGTAACACTTCTATTGAGCTTACTGTTGTGTCATAAGACCTGCCTGAGGCAGACAAGTCAAATTGGTCACATGTTCTAATAATCAGTGCTGCTTAAACAAGGCCACAGGAGAAATCGTTCAGATAGCCATAGGTAAGGAGAGTAGTTCACAGATGTAAATAACTGAAGTTCTTCTACGTATAAGAAGGAACACATTGGGACACAGTATGTCACTGTGTCCTGCAACAATTTAAAGCTGAAGACGTTAGCAAGCAGTGCTTGCTGATCACTTTGTTTCTGAAGACTTCATTACCCAACAACACATAAGCAAGCATGTCTCTTCTGATGCCAATAGCTACGAACTGGGAGGCATATCCAAATTTCATGTAAATCATATGCAAATCATAAGCAAAATCTGATTTATCTGCTTTATAATGAACATTATCCTTCCAGGTTGCCATCATATTAGGGTTTAGTACTATAGTAGTGTTAGTGACAATGTTATTACCATCAATATCAGCCTAATTGATTCAGAAGTTTACAACACACTCATAAATGCATTACATAAATCTATTCAAATATAAGTCCTTCCTTAGGCTTTAACAAATTTATCTGCTACCAAGAAAGAAGAATGGAAAAGCCTGAACAAACCCAGCATTTTGTTTCTTCTGAGGTAGCATGTCTTTTTCTCTGTAGTCCTATTTAAAAAGAAGCATATAGCTGTATTGCCTCAGGAAGCACCAAGAAAAGATATTATTCTATCACAAAGGCATGATTTCCTCCCTGTTCTCTCATTACTCCCAGAGGTTAGCAATTTGCTACTAGCTCTGAACAATGTCAAATGCTATCTCAGCAACACTGAACACCTCATGGGCCTTTTAGGGAAGGAGAGGGAGAAAATCACAGTTCCAGTTTTCCTTTTGTCCAGTTTCCTCCTGGATGCAGTGATTAAGCAAGTTCTAACTCTGTCCTTGCTCTGTCCAGATTAGGTGTTGCAGCAAAGAGGCTGGGAAGACAGTTTGAAATGGTATGTCTCAACATAAATAAGGGTACCAGATCAAGACCCAGAATTGTTATCAATTTGTACACACTGAATTAATAATTTTGCACACATGTGACATAAAGCCCATCCCACTGAACCCTTGTACCTTAATTCATATTACTTCCATCTTAATTTGAAATTCTCTAATTCAGAAAAATTTCTACTCGTAGTCACTTATTCTTGTTTGGGGACTATGACAGCTTCTTTTCTTTTATTTTTATTTTCTCCTATAGTAGAAGTGTGATTTGGTCATTTTTTGAGGTAACATTTCAAATAACTGTTAGATGTGGAATATAACTATATTTTATTCTAATTTATGATTAAACTTTATGGTTAAATTTTATCATTATTTCTTTTTATAACAAGAGACCAGAAAGAGAGACCAAGAATTTCAATTAAAGTAACATTAAATACAGTAAAGTTGTTATGAGGTAATATTTTATTGAATTCTTTTAGAAAAAAAAATATGTTAAATGGGCTGATGCTTTTAGTATTGGCTCAATGACATGTTATCAGAATACATTGTAGGATACTGATTTCTATTTTTTATACATAAACATTTCTTTTATTTCATAGAATGGTATTTTCATTACTGAGATGCTAGTAGATGTTAATAAGGCTCTCCATTAGTCAGTACGTATTCTGTTATCTTATTCTATACTGTATGCCTTGATAGTTTCAAATATTGCTTTTTCTTGAAAGATGCTCAACGAATTCATACCTGGCATAACCCTTCAGAAGTAAGTGGAACTGCTTCAGGGATTAGTTTGCTCATTGTATCTAAGAGCTTCTGAACTTGAAGTACAGATCTTGTCTGAAGGTGACTACAAAAATGGCATTGTGGGTTCCAATATTTATTGCCTCACAATGATTCCCAGAACCAATCTGTTCAGCATTCAATAAATATAGGCCTAGATTCTGAGCTTTGGTTGAGCTGAGATCAGTGTACATTGAAATAAATACATAAAGGGAGGGATGGAGGGAGGGAGGGAAGGAGGGAGGGAGAGAGGGATGGAGGGAAGGATGGAGGGATGGAAAAAGACATTTTAGTGACCCTGCAGTCCTAAACCTAGTCAGTTAAAAATCTAATAAATCCCTCCCAGAACACTTGAAGAATGTCAGACACTCAGCCTCAGAAAGTAAGTGACACAGGTGACCAAGGAGTGAAGCACAGATCACGTGCAAAGGCTCAGACTTGGTCTGTGCAAAGCGGTAGATCTATCTGATGTCTTTTAAAAATCTGTCTGATGAGAGTAAACTGGAGTCTGAAAGTCAAGCTGAATTTTATTCAATTCCTCACAGAATCACGGAATGGTAGGGGTTGGAAGGGACCTCTGGAGATCATCTAGTCCAAGCCCCCTGCTAGAGCAGGGTCACCTAGAGCAGGCTGCACAGGGCTTCGTCCAGGCGGGTTTTGAGTATCTCCAGAGAAGGAGACTCCACACCCTCCCTGGGCAGCCTGTGCCAGGGCTCTGTCACCCTCACAGTGAAGAAGTTTTTCCTCATGTTTGGACGGAACTTCCCGTGTTCCAGTTTGTGCCCGTTGCCCCTTGTCCTGTCACTGGGCACCACTGAGAAGAGTCTGGCCCAAATATCTCCCAACCATAAATACTCCGGTAAGAATTTAGTCAACAGTCCTGATGAGTATATGACCAGAACAGAATACAATTCACTTTTCTAAACATATATTGATGCCACAGTACTGACACAGCAAGAAGGATGGTGATTTGATGTTGATTGCTAAGCCGGCAGATATGAAGCTGAATATACAAGAGGATCAGACCATAGGGGAGGCATTGCCATTGATGTTTTTCCCATCAGCCTAGTTAATCCGCTTTTTTCTTAAATATGTTATGTAGGAACAGATCCAAATAGTTATCACACTAAGTGTTTCAGAAAGTGTGACACCTTTTAAGTCCAATCTTCCTCTTTTACAAAAAGTGTGCAAAATCATTAGACTGTTCCAAGGATAGCATATAAAACAGGGCTGTGCTTTAGACCTCAGAAAAGTTTCAGTGGAATAGCAGTGTCAATTTATAGTCCAGGCTTTAGTGGCAAGTGATTAAACCTTGACAAAATATCCTTCTTCTAAAACACCACTACATGGAAACATATTATTCTTTATGATTAATGCAGTGAAGTGTGCGCTGTAAGATGCCCGATTCAGTTGTATGCATTCAGAGAACAATCATTACTGTAATATATTAAAAGGTCCAAGCTGTGACTGAAAAATGGCTGTGAGTTACAGAGGAAAGGAGCTCTTGGAAGTCTTTTATACAAACAGGAGAACTAAGTGCTGGTTGTGAAAGATGTTCCTTTGAGCCATACTAAACATAGGTCTATGCATCAGGGTATATTGCGCAGAACTTCCACAGACAAGCAGCTGTGGCAGCAGACTTCAGAGGAATGCAGTTTCCTTTTTCATTGCAGCTGTAATGTCAAAGAGTTGTCAGCTTAAAAACTTTTCAGGTGCTACAAAATGATGTAACACCAATAATTAAAGAACATTTGGAGATTTTATTTTCATCCACTTGACGTTCCTCTACTATCACCAGTATAGGTGAACCCATCAGTTTCAAAACAGAATTGTTTTAAAGTAAGGAATTACAAATAATAATAATGTTTTTTAAGTTCTCTGGTATAAGTCAGAGTATTTCAGTTCCATTTCTATAGTTGTAGAGGAAAAACCATAAATCATAACTTCATACTGACAGCCAGACAACAGTCTTTGAACAGGTTAGTCTTACATAACCCTCAAAACATTGCTGAACTTCATGGTACATAGGTCTCAAAAGTATTTTCCTAAAGGCTCAGTTTTCTCCGAAGTCTAACTCTTCTACAAGCAAGTTCATAAAGGCCTGAAAAGTGAAACACAACATTAATTTTATTATTTATTCTGTGTGCTCATATGACCTCTGTAGCTTATGTTACACTTAAACAACACTCATATAGAGGGTCTGGCTGGGATGGAGCTGATTTTCCTCATAGCAGCCCGTATGGTGCTGTGTTTTGGATTTGTGACTAAAGCAGTGTTGATAACATCTATTTTTTCACTGCGTGTCACGACTTTCTGTGGTTCTCACTCTGCCCCTCCACCAAGCAAACAGGCCAGGAGTGGGCAAGAAGCTGTGAGGGGACACAGCAGGGACAGCTGACGCAAAATGATCAAAGGGATATTCCAGGCCATATGATGTGATGCTCAGCAATAAAAAAAATGGGAGGGAGCGTCTTTCAAGGTAGTTGTTGTTCAGAGACTGGCTGCTTGTCAGTCTGCTTGTGTCAGTTATACCTTTGCATCAATTCTTTTGTGGGTTTTTTGGGGAGTAGGGAGGGGGTCCCTCTTTCCTTCACTTATTAAACTGTCTTTATCTCAAACCATGCATTTTTCTTGCTTTTGGTCTTCCTATTCACTCCCTAGTCCAGTAGCGGGGGGGAGTGAGCAAGTGGCTGCATGAGTGCTTAGCTGCTGCCTGGGGTCAACCCAATACAACTCTTTAAATGTTTGTCAGCATTGCAGGCAGGCGAGTGGACTGCTGACCTGGCCCTGGGCTGAAGTTAACTGAATGGAATGTGAGAAACTACAGGACATGACATGAGAAATGGCTGGACATGACAAATAGCAGTCTGGGAAGCTGCCAGGGATTAAAGGCAAAGCTAGGAAGGAGAGCTGGAACTCACAAGTGTGTAAAGGGAGCAACAGGAAAGGGCTGAGCCTCACAGATCCCTGCAGGGAGCACCAGGTCCCCTTGGGAGCGTGTTTGCCCAAGGCCAGCACTGCAGGGGTAACTGTGCCAGTAATGCTGGGCACCACTGTCACCCACATAGTGATAGCAAAAATATCAAACTGGGTATGAATGTAGCAATGCTGGGACGGAAGGTGAAAAAATAAATAAGGGCGGGTTCTTTATCTGAGGGGACAAGAGTGGTAAAAAGAGAGTCAAGAACCAGAAAAAGTGATAACAGTGTATGTAAATAATTTCATTGGTGCTTCCCAGGGGTGCTTGTCAGGTAGTCCTGTGTTTGATTGCCCCAGGCTGTGCCTGACTAAACCCCTAAGGGCGGAATGTGACTCACTGAATAAACCGCTACATGGAAGAAGGCTCAATGGAGATGGCCAAGGGTGATGTGCCCATGAAGCTCAGAGAACAATGCAAAGAATCTCACTTTGTCTCAACACAAAGGGGACCAGAGGATGGCCTTTGTTTTAGATAAATAGCTATCAACAGGTGAGTGTTTCAGCTGGTGGTGTAAATGTTTCTCCCTGAATTCATTAAAGGAGTGTGAAGTGTGGTGTTCCCTCACCAGTATTATGGGAAAAACTCCAGGTCCCCTGACTGCAAAATCAAGTCAGACAACTGTGTTATGATCAGAACAGGTTTGTTGTTCTGCTCCAGGCTGTGCAGGTGGTGTGGTTTAACCCCAGTCGGCAACCAAGCACTGCACAGCCGCTCACTTACCCCCCACCCCCCAGTGGGATGGAGGAGAGAATCAAAAAAACCACTTGTGGGTTGAGATAAAGACAGTTTAATAGGATAGCAAAGGAAGAAATAATAATAATAACAACAACAATAATAATAATAATAATAGAATATACAAAAGAAGTGATGCACAATGCAATTGCTCACCACCCACTGATTGATGCCCAGCCCATCCCCAAGCAGTGATCCCTCCCCGGCCAACTCCCCTTAGTTTATATGCTGAGCATGACACCATATGGTATGGAATATCCCTTTGGCCAGTCTGGGTCAGCTGTCCTGGCTGCGCCCCCTCCCAGCTTCTTGTGCCCCTCCTTGCTGGTAGGGCAAGGGAAGCTGAAAAGTCCTTGACTTGGTGTAAGCACTGCTTAGCAACAACTAAACACATCAGCGTGTTATCAACATCATTCTCATGCTAGATCCAAACCACAGCACTAAACCAGCTACTAGGAAGAAAATTTAACTCTATTCCAGCCAAAACCAGGACAGCAGGTCAGGCCAGGTCTGCTTGCCAGAGACCTCCAAACAACCCCAATCTTGTGCTTTACTTTACCTTATAGTCAGGTTTTTTCCCCTGTTTCCTTCTCCTGGATAAATAATTCTCATCCATTAAACTTTTTCACCACTTGCTCCAGTTTTACTGACTTTACATCCTTACTTTTTCATTTTGGCCTTAGACATCAACCCCCTGATGTACCAGCAGCACCTGTTTCACTATTTTTTGGCATCTTTTGCTTAGATTCAGCTCCTGATACTCTCCTCCCACAACTCCTGTAGTTTCTGCCTTACTTGTCTTAGTAGCTTAGGCCCAGGTCAGGTGGGGACAGTTATTTTTCTCCTTACATTTTCTGCAGGATCCAGAAATTTATCATCTTGATACCCTGTTAAACTGGCCATGAGACAGGGCTAGCTACCTGTGCCCATACCTTAAGAAAGACCAAAGAGGTTTTCAAGTTCAAAAGAAGGTTTGCAAATAGAAGCTGGAACAAATAATGGTTTCTAAATAAAGAAAATATAGTGCAACTTGGCAGGACAAAATAGAAGTAAATAATTCCCTCACTGCCCATTTTGCCCTTTCAGGTTTCCAGAACGGTCAGGAGGGTTGCCTGCCCCTGCTTCACATCACTGTTTGCAAACTCCTCTTTCCTAAGTGTGTCTCATGCTTCAGAAGTAACATCTCATTTCCTCCAAAGGGTACCTGTGATTCACTTTTCACATAAATTTAGTGTAAGTGAGAATGCTAAATCAAGCTCCATTGATGATCACAGTCAATTGCACACACTTACCATTTTTCTGCTCTAGCCACGGCCACTATCAAAGGAAGTATATGAACATGCCCAACATCTTTTGTTTACTACATCATATATTTCATTCACTCCTTAGTGATGTCCACCTTAAATAGTGACTTCCTATCTTTTTTAATATTTGCCTGTAAAATCCCACATACACTAGGGGTAGATTTATCAGCATAAATAGGGGGAATAGAAAAAAAAATCTCCATCGTTAAATATTATTTGTACCTAACTTTAGACGTGAAATAATAGAAGGCTTTAAACATAATTATACAATATTTGCATGGTCTCTTTACAGGACACTATTGAAAATTATTATTAAAATTAAGCAAAGAAGCATGAATACTGGAGAAACTTTATTTTCTATATATTTCATAGACAATTATTTTATTTCTGGTGAAAGGCATTAAACTAAATTCTGCACTCACTAATATAAAAGTGAAGTAATTTCAGAAATTTTTAGTAGGACATCTGCAAATCGTCTTCACATATGAGCTTAGTCAAGTTCTAGGTTTCATTAATGAAAAAATTAAAAAGTTATGGCATACATTATCTAAATATTATGTACAATATCTAAATCTCATGGAAGTCTACTACTGATTTTCCCAGGTAATTATTGTGCTTTATTTATAAAGAGGCCAATAAGGTTCTCATCTCTGGGTCTGGAAACTAGCTGTTCAACACTGCATAATTGGTTATGGTGTCTGAAAATGAGATTCATCTATCACAACATGCTGATCTAGTAAATATGGAGACAGACTCATTTCTGGTGCTCACTAATACTAAATACACAGTTTTTGTGGCATAGTGCTGACAGCAGCTCCTCCCTAAGCAGCAGGGAAATAACACACAATATAGAAAACCTGACTTTCATTTCATCCACACCAACGTAGTTTTGTATATCACAGAATGTGAACAGTATCGCTTACCTCCCTTCAAAATCTTGCAGCCTACAGACCAGGGAGTATTACTGATTGCAGTTCTTTCCGTTTCACTAGCTGAAGATTTTCTACTTATGCAAAACAGTGACTCAATCATTAGCAACGGGAACCTACCTCTCCCTTTTTCTAGCTGAAATAACAGGCTGAAGCTCACGCAGTTTCTGTCTTTCTACCTCTAACCCAGTTGTGGGGTTTTTTGGTTTTGTTTTGGGTTGGATTCTTTTGTTTTGTGTGGGGGTTTTGTTTGGTTTTGTTTTTTGGGGTTTGGTTTGATTTTGGTTTTGGTTTTTTTTTTTCTGGTCAAGGTGTATGGTCTTTAACAAGAAACATTCAATGAATCCTCCTTAGGTCTCCTGAAGCACTGTAACCTGATGGTTGGAGAACTCTCCAGGAATGGGCAGATGACAATCAAATCCCACAGCAAAGGAATTTAACCTAGGTCTCCTACAGTTTGTGTGACTGCTTTTGTGGGAAGGCTTTTAATACAAATTAGAACAGTCACCTTCTAGATGTGCTTTGCATGAGGCTGATAGGCATCCTCAGACAGCATTTCCCACAGTTATAGTATGTTCCCAAAGTCTTCCATGTCTGGCTCCTTACACAGTGATTTTTGTTTTAACTAGATGTCCTACTAAACAGGAAACCTGCGCTATCACTTTGAAATTGTGTCACATTGGTGTAAAACAACCATTCAGAGTATAAGGCATTAAAGAAAATTTCCTGAAAGTTTTATATTGTACAGGTTTAAATTTATTCTGTTTATTTGTATTTGTAACAGTTACTAATTAAAACTTCAAATCAGAATTCCACTGTTCACTAGTAACCACGTATAACAGTGTTTCCTTAGACGACTTCTGAAAAGTGTTCACCTTTAGCAATGACAAAAAGGTCATCTGTCATTCACAGCAAGAAATATTAGATATGTTGAGAGTTTGAGTGAGGTTGGAAGGGGAAAAATTACTCGTTGAGTTTCTTTTTTTCCTATTTGTTTTATGTTCTGCCATTTTTAAGTCTCTTTTTTGTTTTTTTCACATAAATTTCCAAGGTTGATGTAGCAATTAACCAGGTAGGATAGAGGCTAATTACTCTGATTTACTCCTGAGAGACAGCAGAACTTTGTAGTGAAAAGCAGAGCCAGATATGTGTAAGAAAGAACTGGAAAATCAGCTTTCATGAGTTTGAAAGTGAGTTTAGAAAAATCACTGGAAATTAGCACTGAAATAATATTGGAATAGTAGGACAGAAAAAAGCTGAGAAGTAGCTGAAACTCCAGGGAGAAGAACATAGGTTTCATCTTTTGAGGAGGCTGCTTACGTGGGATATTATAAACTCTTTGCGGAGGACAAATAAGTGAGGAATTGCCACTATAAGAAAAGCCTGAGCTATATGGCTCAGTGCAGTGACAGTGATGTTAGTGTGTAATTTTGTCCTAATGAAACATCTACAGCTGAGAGTTTGTGTAAAACGTAAATAGCAACTTCTTTCCATAACCACTGAAATTAGAAAGGTAGGTAAGGGAGAATGTTAGTAAGTTGAGAAAGTGTTTTATGAGTTTTCTGTTAAAGAGCTCACTAACGTGGATCAAAGATGTCAAAGAGCTCATTAAAATATTACTCAAGAAGGCATATTAATAAAAATAAATATTAAGCTAAGATCTTAATGGACCTGGGTGAAATTGCACATTTTTTGCATCATATATTGGAACCAAAATATGAAATGTCAGTATTTTTTTGAAACAAAATACTGTGAAAATATTACATTTTGTCTTGTCAAAACATTTTTGTTTGATAAGGTCAAAACATTTTGTATAGATAAGATGAAAAAGTTTCATTTCAGTAGTATCATTTAGAATATAATATATGATAGTAAAAATGAAAATGCCAATATGAAGTGTTTTGACACTATTGAGGCATTATGTTACAAAAATTCTGCCTATTAGTTCTGTAGTTTGGAGGTGTGGGAGAGAACTTGTCAGCATACAATATAGTAGTGAGAAAAGAACTGTCCTAAGAAAGCTATTAGCTAACAAATGCTTTTATCAAAAGTATTAAACTGTGACATGATAACTTCTATCAAAGTTACCGGAATAGAAGCACTGGTGTTTAGCATTATCAAGTGTTGATATTAATAGCTGGGAATGGCCTTTTTAGGCATTTAGTAAACACTTCTGTTATAATTAAGGAGGGGGAAATGGGCAAATTTGGGAAATAAAACATATATAATGTTTTAATAGCAAATGTCACTCAGACATGAGTTCTTTCTCGACTTGATCCAGGCAATACAATTTACTAATGAAGCTTTACAGAAAGGAGCAAATAAATACAACTGTTGTTTCAACAATTATGTTATCCAAATGCATTGCAGATGAACTATGCATCATCACTTTATTTTCATTTTTTAACTTGAATATGACAGACAGTCTAGGTGAGGAGAATGGCCAGTGCAATGGAGAGGGAAAGGAAGCACTGCTTGTTTTAGTCATATCTGATGAGACAAACCAAACATAAAAATCTAGATCAGTGAAATCATTCACTCTATCTTAAAAAATTGAGTCACCAGTTCTCAGATGAGTCATCACTGTTCACAGCACTAATATAGCATCATAGATGTGCATAGCACTTAGAGTGTTCATTTAGAAAAATACCATTTCATCACCAAGGAAATAATTTGCAACTTTTTACTGGCTATAATTCAAAGGAAGACAATGCTCCTAGGTTCACAACACCGAAAGTGTCTGCGCTGCATTCTAATAAACCTTTGCCCAGACATTTCTACACACAAATTAATAGAATGATTCTCAGAAGTGTTAAGAAAACACAATTGGTTTTGGTTACTGCTAAAGCTCCTAGAAAAGCAGAAGTATCTTTGCTATCACCAACACATTTCTGGAAAGCAAACAAACCCAACAGAACCCAACTTCACAACCCAGTTACACGACAGTAGTAGTATTCTAAGACAAGAAAGAGAGTTTATTATTGTCAATGGTGGCACTGTCTACATATGATCCTTTTCATATGTGACTTTGCAACCCATATACCGAACAATTGCAGGTGAACGAAGAAAATGAATTTTCAGTTAAAAAATACAGATAAGAAACTTGGTTGAATGCAGATGGTTGAAATTTTAACTTACCTCTTGGGTGAAAATAACAAAAAATATAAAAAAATTAGTTGTACCCATTGTTAGCAAACTCTATAACCAGAAAACCCTCCTGACCATATAGGGGGGCTGGTCACAAGGCAACTAAGACTGCTGTCTGTTTGATGGGTAGGTAAACTTACTCCAGATGGAAGAGAATTAATTACAATCTGAGGCATTTACAGGCTTTACCTGTTTTGTCTCCTTTTATTGTCTTTTATGATCTTTTAGTTTGGCGATCAACCCATTATTCACTTCAGTTTAAGTAACGTTATGAAGTCCAATACAAGAAAAAATAGACACTAGTGTGTTTGGGCTGCTGTTGTTCGTTTCACTGAATTGCTTTTCATTCCATGTAATCAAAAATGTCAGCTAGATTACTCTTCCTATTCATGGTATTGATATGCTTGGATTTTGCAAGGTTGATACTTACAAAAAATCATCTTTGATTTTCACAGAATGATTGATTACCTTTAATTTGAAAGGCAATAGATAATAATAATAATGGAGCTGAGTAGGTACCATTTATAGAGGTGCTTGTCCAAGTATAAATGAGTTTTAAGGTAAGTTCCTATTTTATTGTTCTCTTAGGTAGATCCTGAGTGCCACAACAATCTATTCTATAGAGAGGGTAATTAAGCGTGAGACTGTAACTAAAGGGACATGAGTTACTAGAAAATACTTCAGTAACTGCTGAAATCTTTATAAAGCAGCAGGGATGATTTCCCAAGGTTCAGACTACCACTGACCGCCCTCACTTGGTTTTCCCCAAGGTAACACGACTCGGAACACATACAGCGTTCCAGACTGCAATTCCAGTGGGCTTCCTTTACAAGCAGCACAACATGCCATCCATCTTTGCCGTACCTTGGGATACAATCGCACTTGACAAATGCCCCTATCTAACTACTGTGAATGGCGCTAATATTTTGAGACAGATATTTGTGAATGGTCAAAGTAAGGGCAGCAGCCTTCTGCTCTTTGTCAGTGTGATTCAGCCCGGGGCTGAAGTGAAATGTTAGCTTTATTTGTTTAGGAACGCGGGCAAGTGAAGGAAAGCTAAAATGTCTGTCATGAATATAACAATACACTTTTGGGCACATTGAATCTCTTTTTCTACTGTTTCATAGGCTACATATATCCTGTGTATGGGTGGAGTTGCCTTAGATCGCACATGATTTTCATATAAACCTTTGGACTTTATCACTGTTATCGCATAAAAAAGCATTTGCTCCCAAAAAAACACCTATGAGTAAACTTCAGATTTATTTACCTTGTATTCTTGACTGTATTCTGTGCTATTGCATGATGGAAAGAGGAGGAAAAAGAGAACATAAATGTCAGGACCCTTGTCTGAGACCAGGCTCTTGACAGATTTCTTAGGCCTTCCAGAGTTAAACGTACTGAATGTGTTTAGAAAACAAAGCAGCCATGTATATTCAACATAAAGAGTCCACTTTATATCTGGAAGAGCTAGATTTGATCAGAACATGTTCAGTGTCTGCATTTTCAGCTATGGGGCAGCTGGGTCACAGAAGATTGACATATTACTTTGCTCAAAATCCTGTACAGAAGTGTAAACTCCTCAGGAACTGACCAAACACTACTTTTGGGGTAGAAAAAGCAATAAGTGGATGCTTAGTCATCCCATCACCCTACAGAAAGTACAGAAACAGAACTGAAAAAAACCTAAATGACCTGCACATCCTGAAAATCTGTTAATCTCATTGTTTTAACAATTTGTTGTTACTGAAAGCCAAAACAAGAAAAAGTAGTTTTCCAACAACATAACATACAAAATCAGTTTATTTAAAACTTAGGAAGTTTACAATACATCTTGCATCCTGAAGACCTAGTCAAAGATTAGGAATAGTAGATGCCTGTCAACCAATTTAGAAAAATCTTAAATAGAGTAGGACTAAGAATTCCCTTTTATAATAATCATTGTTTTCTGAGCAAGACTGAGTTCAAGTAATGTGAATTAGCAAAAAAATACAGTAAAGTTGTGTCACACTGCATAACACTGAATCAAATATGGGGTAATTATTTATGAAAAATATCAGACTTGTAGTCCCTAGCTTTTTGTTTCACTGGACCTGATGTAGAGGAATCTATAGGAAAGAAGGATCTCTGTCACTTTGGCAATATACATCAACTTTATGCACAGCACCATGTCTGAGTCCAGAAGCCAGAGTCAGTGATTCCTTGCCCTTTTACTTGACAATATGAGCAATGCTGTGAGCTTGGTTTTTATGGCAGAAATATCTATGCACTATGAATTTAACTAACTCATTTCATACTGAGTTGTTTGTTATCTGACCTGATGCAGATGTGAAGTGAAAGGAAAAGACCCCAGAACATACAGGTAGGCCTCTCTGCCAAAATGAGTTTTCTTCTTTGACCCAGTGCTTCAGAAGCAAACACATATCACCATTTTATCCCTTTAGCACTGGGAAAAGAATACTACATTAATCATTCAAACTATATACAAAGTAGTCAAAATAAATTCCATTTTTCATGAAAAATATTAATTGACGAAAATGAGAGGATATTGATCATTCTTTGATTTAGGAAAGGTAATACTAGAATTCTGTCAGTCCTTTTTGCAAAAAAAATATTGCAGGAAAATCACACTGCAAAGAAATTAAAAGTGAACTCTTTAGAAAAAAGAGTATGCAGTAAATTTTCCCTCATCACGAATATTTGTACATGCAAATAGAACTAGTAAGATATGTGTCACAACATCTGGAAGTATAAGGCAGAGGGTGATCTTTTCTGACTAGTTCTTTGTCTAGGGTTCAGTATGAGCCTAATTTTCTTCATTAAAATTGTTGGGTTCTAGTTAAGCTGCTAGAAATTTGCTTTCTGAATTCCGGAAAGCAACTAACATGTTTATGCTAAAAGACAATCTTTATGGGTTATTCAGTTTTTTCCCCCACAATGCACTGCTTTACCAAAAAAATTCAAGAGTCCTTATGCTCCTGTATATTCTAGATGCTTTAGAAAATAATTTCTGTGGTGTATTGTATGATTTATTGACTCAGAGTTTGAATTTCTTGCAAGTCATATATCCACATTACATTTACAAATTGAATTAATAACATTCCCCAGAAATATAACAAGAAGCTCTTAATAGCATACTGCATTATAATTAGCTGTTTATAATTGAACCTGAAGGAAAAAAAATAAAAATTCGTTTCACAGTTTTAAATGAAATTAATCTGATCTGTAAATGAATTAGAAATCATTGTGAAGTTTAAATAGCCATAGCCAGAAATTGTTTTTCATAAATTATGTGAACAGATTGTTTACAAATTTCCAAGCTATCACCCTCCAAAGAATTACTTCCTATTGTCCAAAAATTTTAGCTCAGTTTTTATTTTAATTTTGATTTTTTGAGTGTTAATGCTTTTAGTTAAAAAGTAAACTCATATTTACATATATAAAATATCAACCTATATGAAAACTCATCATCTTTACTCTTTAATCATATTTCTCTTATTTGTTTCCATATGCATAATTCATTAATTATATCACACATTCCCATGGTAGTTTTGGTTCTGCTGAATCAGCACCTTTACAAAACTTTTGGAAATTCTTAACCAACTTTTGCTCAATAGCACCATTCAAATTTAACATCATTAATGCCAAATCATATTAAATCACAGCAGGTAAGGTAATAAGCACATTACATCATCAGCTAATACGTTTAATTTCAAATAGCTTCAGTTTGCAATTTGTCAATTGACGCTTTACATGGCTTCTCTGTGGAGCAGGGGTTTGACAGTGAGTAATGCTTTTACATTGTGTGGTAATGTAAAATGTTCAGGGTATTTTTATCCAACCACCCATTATATATCTATTGACACTGATGTTCTAATATAGCTCATTCCTGTCAGACTTTTTCAATCCTATCTGTTGGAATTGAAAAACCATTTAAGAAAAAATATTCATCTTTATGCTGGCTCATGCTACAATTATTATGAGGGTGAGGAATTGTAACAATGTGCTGCAGCCTGAGCATTATGTGTTAGTCATCATCTCTGATCAATGTTTTGAAGCTTCACTGGTGAGAGAAGGGATGGAAAGCAATTATATAGTATTACCATTGAGGTGTTATTCAAAGTCCATCATGTTTTTCATTCTTCTTTTGCTCTAGAAAAAAACAAGTTTTATTACGTCTGATATCCTTTTACATTGTGAAAATCACTCTTTTCTTTCAGTTAAAAACAATCAATAAAAGTGCCTTTGTTACTTGGTGCATTATGTGAGTTACAGGTGTAACACATAGAAGACTGTATGTTGATTTTAGATATATGCTTGAAAAGAGTGAGGACACTTTCACCTCTTCATATTAAGCAAAGAAACAAACTAAACCCACTTTCTATCATTCTGTCATAAAGAACTTGCTGAACCTGAATAAGAGAAAATAAAGGACAGTAGCAGAATCAGCTCAGAATGTTCTTTCAAGTTTTTACCTGAATTATAACTAACTATTTTAATGTAAGTGTTTTCCTTTAATAATTGTTGCTACTGTTCTCTGCCGTTGAGGCATTTTCATCCTTAGCATAACAGATTCTTACCTTTACAGAAAATTAGTTATACCTACTGTGTATAAATTTCCTCCTCCATAAATTAAGTCTATTGATATTCATTGGTATTCAATATCAATACTGGCTGTTTTTTTTCCTCTCCACAGCTCATAGATTGAAATTACCAGGACATACTTAATCATTCTTCATTGTTCTACAGTTTTAGGATGTGGCTATTTTTTCCTTACTGCTTTGGTTACTGTTTTGTATGACATGCTTTGATGATGGATTTTAGTTTCATTTTCAGTCTATTCTGCAATCGTACATTATTTCAAACACCCCTTTTCCTTCTAAAATTTCCATTTTTGTGAATTCCAGAAAAATGTTGACAGTCACACCATGGAGGGTCTGTCATGCATTGTGGGGTTTGGTACAGTGAAATCCTTCCCCCCCACCCCAATCCCCTATAAAAGAGTAAGAGAAAAGATAGGCATGGCTTCTGTGACGAGCTTCACTTTGACAAGAACAGAAATGAAAATTATAAAAGGACCACAAAGGAGACACATTATTGTCAGGTGTCTAAGGCCAAAAGTGACCATTACTGGGGACTCGACTGTCAGCCCTGCTAAAAAGTCATTTAGGTTCTGAGCACCACATCCTCCTGCCCGTATCTAAGCCAAAGTAATTCCTCAGACAGTTAGGAGGAGGATTTCAAATAAGAGAGTACATTTATTTCTGAAATGCAATCAATATTACTGAAAATATCACAAAAAAAGCTAAGTATAGGTATGTGCTTAGAAAATACAATTTAATTTTAAATATACAGTTTAGGCATGGACATTCAGCAGAGGATGATTGGAAAGAGTTAAAAAAATCTGAATGAAAGTTCTAAAGTTTATGTGCGTTAACAGATAATATGATTATAAGAAAAGTTTCATTAACATCTGTAAAGGTTTTCTAATATATACAAAATCTCTTTATGACAGTTATGATTATGTACAAATTTTAGTTGAGACATCAAATAAGCTTAATAAATTTGTGCAAGAACAAGAATACCTGTTAGACTCCTATTTCATTTATGTTAAAAATTCATGCTAGAGAGTTAATCCTTGAGTGTTTCCTGCCTTCATCTTTAACACTTGGATGTCTGGGTCAGCTTTACGTAATCCTTGCTCTTCCACTCATGGACAACGGTGGCAGACAAATTAATTTAAAAAAAAAGTAAGTGAAAGGTCCCCAAATTTGCATTCAACAATTATATATATAACAAATCCGAAATATTCATTAACTGGGAAGTAATAAATACCGTTACCTCCCAGATTGATGGAACATTTATGAAGGAAAATAACAACAGTACCAGAACACATGGAACTGAAGTTGTGTCTTACAGGAAAAACGAGACATGCATTTCAATTAGCATTTTCCTGAATGCGATTTCAACGTGCCTCTAACGGATGGCTATATCTCTGAAAACAACACTGTTCACTCTAAGCAAGAAATAAATCACTTTCCCTGAATGGAAGTCTGATCCTTTCAAGTGCGGGCCATATTTTCAGGCAGAGCAAGATAAATTTCAGTAAAACTGATTATCTTATGAAATCCCCTTGTTGGGCCAAAAATATAATGAGATGTCATCTTTTATCTAAGTAGCAACATTAAGAGCTGATTCATGAATTCTAATTTACAGATAATTGGATTTCTGATCCAAATACTGTCTCTAGTTATACACTTGAAAACATGCTGAATAAGACTGTCATTCAACTAAAGATGATATATGTTGATGTTCAAATATATTGACAAAATCTAAGTTTTAATACTTCAGTTAAACTTTGTTAGGTTAAAAAAAAAAGTTTTTCATATATTTTTAAAGTGACAATTTACTTTTATCACTGTCATATAGACATGGATTATGACTAGATTGCTCTACAAAAATGTAGGGTTTATACACCTTTCATTAACTCCTTAGATATTGGATAACTTTAAACATTAATTTAAATTGTCTTTCATTATTGATACAACAAATAATGGATTTCAGTTAAAAATGTATTGTTAATACACCTCTCTGTGTTTCCAATCTTACTTTCTGATAACTATCATAATTTTCTAACTCTCAGTGAGTTAAAATGTCATCATTTTAAATGATTTTATTCAAATGAAGAAAGGTAACTAGTAACTGCTATGTGAAATATTAATTACTATTTTAAAACTTGAGTTTTATTTCAAAGTATAATAATGTTAAATAACAATAACTACACAGAGTACATTGGAATATACATCTTCACTACTGTTTTAAAACAAAAAGGGTAAGGTTTTGTATGTGTGAAGTGTCACTTATTTTTAATCTGTGAAGACCCAAAATTCAATTTTTTTTTTTTTAACTCATGTCTTTTTAATACTTGTAGTGGAATGTCTGCTGCTGTTGCATTGCTGGAGTGCTGCTGTCCTAGGGAAGAGGTGTTGTCAACCACATCTGGAAAAGGCTGAAAGAGTAGAGAACACCCTGCCCAACAACATTTTGCAGTAAATCTCTGTTCCTAACCAATATATCCTATTTCTATAACTTCTATTTTTTTATGCAAGTAATAAAATAAATAAATCTGTCATCTATATATGCCAAGACCATACATCAATGAAACCCTCAATTTTCTTTACAATACAGTTGAGAAAGTGTTGTCATACAAGACTAACTATATAGTCTCCTAAAAGTAAGTTCCAGCCAGAATACGGCTGAGAAATATTGTGGGTGATAAATTGCAGTCAACCTCATATGGCAAATTTTTGACTGTTTGTAGTCAAACTGCAATTCTGATTCTATGGATAAATATCCAGCCTTTCAAGTTTATTCATCTCACACTGCACGTAGGAACAAGCCAGACAACACTATCAACCCATTTTTAACAGAAAGATTTCAGAGGAATGAAATGAGTTTGTATGGGGAAACAATGCAGTGGAAATCTACTAATTTCTTACTTCAAATCTCTTGCTTGTTGAGTCTAAGACTCAATATTCCACAACTGTTGGTAGAATTATAAGCATACTGGTACTCTAGACAAATCAGAAAATTAATGAAGAAAGACGTACTACAAAAAAATCAGTTTCTTTTCTGTATTTTTGTCTAAAAAATATTTTTAGACTCCAAAGGAGTCTACCAGCTCCTGCAAATTATACGGTGAATATTAATAAGACTGAATATGCATATATTTTCATATTGGATGTACTATACAGGGGCGTTGTGTTGCTCTTTCATTTGGGCCAACAAGTCTTTAGACAACAATGTTGTATTTCTTTCAATAACTTATATTAACATTGTTTGAACAATATTTAAAAAGGTTGTTAAGGTACTTTAATATGTCCAGAGGAGGACAACCAATCTGATGAAAGGGCTGGAAAGCATGTCCTGTGAGAAGTGGCTGAGGACTTTGGGCTTGTCTAGTTTGGAGGAAAGGAGGCTGAGGGACGACCTCATTGCTCTCTGCAGCTTCCTGAGGAGGGGATGTGGAGAGGGAGGTGCTGAGCTCTTCTCCCTGGGATCCAGTGACAGGACACATGGGAATGGTTCAAAGCTGTGCCAGGGGAGGTTCAGACTTGATGTGAGGAAACATTCCTTTACCAAGAGGGTGGTCAAACATTGGAACAGGCTCCCTAGAGAGGTGGTCGATGCCCCAAGCCTGTCAGTGTTTAAGAGGCATTTGGACAATGCCCTTAATAACATGGTTTAACTTTTGGTCAGCCCTGAAGTGGTCAGGCAGATGGACCAGATGATCATTGTAGATGTTCCCTTCCAACTGGAACTATTTTATTCTAGTCTAGTCTAGTCTAGTTTAGTCTATTTTTTGAGATAGATGTGCAGTTCTCCTAGCTTCAGAAAATGATTACTCACATAAGCGCTCAAAAACTAGTCCAGAACTAGAAGTCATAATAAAGAGCTATTGTCAATTCATTCATTTATTCATTCATTCATTCATTCATTATTTTTTAAGCCTTTTCATAAATTTAGGGGCTTGACTCATAATGTTCTAAATTTTGGCCTTGGAAATAGTTTTAAACTGTCCTTTCAGAACACTGGACTCATTCTTTTCCTGAATTTTAGTTGAAAATGTCTAATTTTGGGCTGGCTCACTAGTTTCTGACCCAAGTGTTTGACATGCCTTAATTCATCAATTGTGCACCTTCTGACATATGATAGGATCCACAAGGGAAGGCATGTGTGATTGTGGCGGCTACAAGTTACCAAATAATCTTCCCAGCCAACATAAGTTTTCTTAAAAGGACTATTATACAGCCAAATATCCTGCAAACACTTGTCCAATGTTGCTGTCTGGAATTTTATGGATCAAGGTTCCTTAGATCACAATGGCCTTCCCTCCTGGGCATTTGATTGCTGGTCTGCATCACAGGGACTGTGTTGCTTAATGATTCCTCTAAACAGGATTCTTTGCATTTTCTGAGACATTAAGAAATTCTTCTTAGTGATGATCCTTTGTTCTTTATACAAGTCTTGCAGCAGGAATTATCTGAAGTAGATTAGCTGTTGATAAAATTTTCTACTGTCCTAGAAACAGTTACAACACTTTGGTTTTCTTCTTTTTTATTAAAGATAAAACTCTTACAGATTTAGAGAAAGTACTTTAGTGAATATTCCTGTATAATCTCATGTTATATACAGCTACTCTGAGCAAAGTTTTTAAACAAAAACAATATTTTGTTTATGATTTGTTTATTGCTTTGGTTTGTTTTTTACTGTCTCGCTACATGTTCCTGCAGAATTACAGCCTTGATTTACAGTGGATTTGTCTTGATTAAGTCTTTCTAATATTCTAGGATGTGTGGCCCCACAGTTTAGATATGTTTTTTTTCAGTAGGGGAAGTTGCTAGATGAAACTCTCCTTTTTTATTGTATTCTGCCTTTAAACACTTGCTTCTGGAAAGGGCTTGGATGCCTTTAAGCAAACTTCATCACATAAAAGAAATTTTTAGTAAAAAGAGTGATTTCTCTCAGCAGGAAATGCAATTTTCAAAGACATCAAGCATAGGAGATGCCTACATTCAACTATGTATTATGACAAAGAATTTGGTTTCTAGCAGCAGGAGTATCTCTGAGCTATAAGCAATCACAAGGCTCTTTGAAACCGGAGAATATGCAATCTATCCTTTGCTGGAGATATATTTAAGAAGTGATTAGGCTTCTTTGTAAAAAAGGGTAGATGAAACAATGGCTGCAACCACACAAAAAGTGAACAGAATGCGAAGCTGGTCAAAAACTAAGTATATGGAAGAAAAAAAGGTTTCAGTAGGATGTGATATTAAAAATAATGGAGATGGATGTATCTGAATGTGGGAGCAATGCAAAAAGCAGCAAGAGAAGTATAGAGGCAAGTAGAGAAGAAAAATAAGATGAGAAATTCCACAGTGTTCTGGGGAAAAAAAAAGACAGATTTGGTTTGTAATCCAGGAAGACAATTTTGGCTTCCTTTATGCTACATGTTCTGAAGAACTGAATTTTGTGCTTTTTATGTATATAACAAGGACCATGTCAAACATATTTCATCACTAATTTCTTCCTTGATTCAAAGAGACTTTCAAGCTGACATTTATACTAAAAAATAATAAAGATTAAAAAAAAAAAGAGAAAAAATCCCCAAACAAGCTTTTTTTTCGGTTGTTTTCAACATATTCTCATCTTTACTTTAAGGCTGGTTTATGCTGTATTATTCCCAAAAGAAATCAAATCAATCTTCATTTATAGCAAGCTACATATACGATTTAAAATTGTATGCAGAATACAGCACTTTTTGTTCCAAAGAGATCCCAGATAAATGAGTGTCATTGCTATGACGCGGACATGTCATGCAGGAAGTTCTTAGTCCAACCGTACAGTATTAACTCAATCATCTTTCTTGGGTTTCCTCTGACATGAGACTCTAATGACCACTCTCACTTTTTGTTCTAACCTGTCACTACTAATACTTATCCTGACACAAATATTAAATACTTTGGCACTCAAAACATTTTTGACTGGCCATTTTCCAATCAAAAAAATGTATAGGTCCTGTCCAGAAGAATGTAGAGAAAAGAATGATATCACAGCAAACTGAAAAATGCAATAAGCTCTTGCCTAACTAGATAAATGCTTTTCCTAAATTTAAGTTCTGTAAATGCCCATTGCTACATTCATCACTCTGCTATATATAGAGATGCCTTGCAATGAAATTTTCTTAGTCAGATGACCAGAAGAGGTCAGCTGTCCCCAGTAAATCTTCATATATCAGAAATTCTGGTGATGACTGTAGTAAAACTTGGAAATCCTGTTGAAAATATTTTATGCATATATCATGCTGTGACAACCAAAGTTCTTACAAGGTGTTGACATAAATCCAGAGAACTCAAAAAAAAAAAAGTTTATTTAGTTTTTAAACCAAGCAGTCATTGCCTGACATCATAGGAAATCTAATGTTTTCCAGAAATGCACAATGGAATTTCTACACATGCATTGTCCAGCGGTTTGTGCATAGAATTACATCTGACTCTTCCCAGAAACATCAGATCTACTGATCACGTGGAGAACAAATGTAAAGTGCATTCACACATATCTCCACCAGAAGTAGGGGAAGCCTAGTCATATTAGCCTCTTGTCCAACCAGGTATCCTCATTTCCAGTTCCCTTTTATATGCATCTCTCTCAATACTATATCCTTCTAGTCTTCCTTGATGAGTTATGTAAATAGTAAGTTAGATCTATAAAGTTGGTCTAGTTGACAAAAACACTTAGCAAATGGCTAGAAGGCAAATAAGATAGTAGAGGTACTAATTTTTCATTCACATTCTTCATTAGATTACTAGGTAGCATCTAATCACAAAGAAAGCATAGAATTGTTATAAAGTTCCATGCAAGCTTTAAAACTTATGGCACGTCTAACAGTGAGTGTCTCTTTCTCTCTCTTTTTTTTTTCTCTGACAACGAAGCACAGAAGAGTTAAGTGGCATGCTTCTGACCCTACAGGAAGGCGGGAGATCAGGGAGGCAACTGAAGGCAACCTATGACCTTAGCAAGATGAGCTCTTTAGACAGTAAAGCAGCAGCTCTGTTAAACTGGAAGACAGTACAGTTTCTTTTAAGCATATTCTTAGTTTGCACAGATGTCCTTTAAATAATTGAAAAACAACCCTTAAATTTGTATAATAAGGGACTGCATACAAGCAGGGCGTACTGTGCTGGAAATTAATAGAAAATGTCATGCAGTTCAGCATCTTATGCAGTACAAGTTCCGACAGGCTGAAAATTCTTGCAGCCTGGCACACAAATCAGACAATAGCAGATATTTGAAGTCATAACACTTATTTGATATCAAATATGACATCACACTGTGTTTCTTTTTTTGACAGTTGATGTTTTGAGCATCTGATTAAGGCCTCTGAAACAAGTCCATGGAATGTATGCAGTTAGATCCCTGGAAAAGAGAATTCCAACTTTACATGAATGTGTTAGCCAGGGGAGGTTTGTAATTCAATAAGCGTTAGCATTTCATATCAGCAAGAGTTGTAGGTACCTAGGCTAATTTTTTTTTTAAACTTTTTTTTTAATGAATAGAGGCATTAAACATTTACATATTTCAGTTCTGCTGTTACTTTCAGACAGAGCTTAGCGAAAATTTCAAAGTCCCAAGAGAGTTCTGATATGATCTGAACATACCTAAAATATGTTGAATTCAACCAAAAAAGCACATTAGGTATGGTTTCTTTCATTAACATTACAGGCTAGAGAAACACGACAGCGTATATCAACATAAAACACTGCAAAAAGTTGGAGACTGGACTTCAGTTTTCATCCCTTTCTTAAGGTGTCTCAAGACCACAGTTTTCCCTTCTTATCATAAAATCATGGAATAGTTTGGGTTGGAAGGGACCTGGTGGAAAAGGCATTTGTGTTGGCAAGATTTTCAGATTGAGTAGGAAATCAGACTCACAGCTAACATTTCTGGTGAGTAACTGGTGCAAGCTCACTGATCAGACTGCTAGGATACTGAATCACCTTTCCAAGGTACATCTCTCCATCCTTCAACTGCTTTTATAATCTAAACAGCTAACACAAACACCCTGAATCACGCAGTCATAGGTACATACATGCATTTTAGGAATACCTAAATTTGTGTTCCTTATGTAGCAATAGCATTGACAATAATAGATTCATTTCAGAAGCATAGTCACAACCAAATATATAAGTGAGATTGTATGGATATAGTTGAGCATAACATTTCAAGAAAATCCAGACCGTACCCAAGATTAAGACAGTATCAAAATCAGAATTGGTATTTGAAGGCTAAGCAGAAACATGTCAGATAAAGCAGTAACAGGCACTTTTAAAAGACCTATGTTTAGGTATGAATTCTGATTACTTAGCATTTGAAAGAAGTTCCTGAACTGTTCCTGATAGAGTGAATAGAACAAGAAAAAAAATATAGGGTGGGTGGAGATTACAAAGAAATTCTAAAGAGATATGATAGTGTGAAGGAAATACACTAAGAAGTAGATGAAGAAATGTACACACACATACACACTATATTATGTGCTCGTTAATCCCTGTGAAGTGTTAATGTAACATCAAATAGAATTAATGTCATATATGCAGTATGAAAGAATTTCCAGGCTCAGTTTTCAAACATAGATTCCTAAATATAACTTCTTAACTGTATATTTAGGCATAAATCTACCATATGTGTTAGTCATAAATTATCATTGACTAGCCAAAATATGCATTTGGATACCTAAAAAAAAAAAAAAAAAAAAGAAGAGATATTTGAAATTCAAGCATAAAGAATTACAGGCATTTGATTTCATATACAATGTTAACTGAGCATGATCTACATTTTGATTAAAATTTTCTTAAAATAAAATAAAGCTTGCATTAGAAGGTGTCAGTAAAAGCATTGACTAAGAATATCTCACCCATCCTCATTCCTTTTAATTATCCTAAGCTCATTAAAAAAAGAAAATAAAGAAAGAAGATGAACACGAAGGATCACTATAATTGTAGACATTAATAGAGTGTCTTATGCAGCAAGTAATTGTAAATAAGTATTATAAAGTTACAATGTCATAACAAAGGCTTACGAAAAAGAAACCCTAGGGCAAAACGAAGCATGACTGCAATGGCCCTATGCCTTTTGATGTTGTCAGAATGGTGTTCTGCATCAGCTTTATTTTTATTTTTTCCAAAGTCAAAGAAAACATATGAAACATCTGTATTGTCTCATCTGAATTACTGAGGAACTTCACTTGGCTGAGAAAATTGATCTTCCAGTGCAAAGGTTTCATCTTTGCATCAGCAAAACCTTTTAATTTATCTAATGCATGATCAATAAGACAGGAAACAAAAGACACTACCATTTCTAAACTGAATTGATTGCATACTATTGCATTAAATATTAGTCTAATTCTCATCTGAAAGTGGTGCAAAGGTACCAATTTACAGTATATTTAATGCTATAAATGTTACTCTAATTATATATGTTAATGCCAGTGAAGCAGAATCGTAAGTACCTAGAAAGCTGTGTCAACAAAGGAATCGTGCTCAATGTGTTTGAAAAAACAGTACGTGACACATCCTGGCTGTTACAATAATAACAATATCACTTGAAAGATCTGGAAGTGGTAGAGAATTCATAACATCTTGTCACAGCCCTAAGGGCATTAACAGCCTCACCTGGGACCCTCGCCCACCCCTGCACATGGACCTAGGACCTCCTTTCATCTCAGTTCCAGGGCCATCAGTCCCTGCCCCAGCAGCACTGTAGCAGTGCCAGTCTGTCCCCTGTCCCTGGCCCCTGGATATACCCCTCAGCCCTATGCTTTGGCTTGCCTCCGTCTGTCCCTGATCCCTTCTCCTTTTGCTCCCAGGCCAGGTCTTGGAGGGACTCTGGACCTGGTTCATCACTTGTCATGTCGACGGGCCCTATTACTTGTCCTCAGCTCTGCCTCTGTATTCAGTCCTTGCAGAACTGTTCCCTGTCAGCAAGGGCACAACCTGCACAGGGTCAGCCTTGGCTCCTGGATTCCCATCCCTTTGGAAGCAGCTGGCCCTCACTGCTCCCTCGCATCCCACTGCTGAAAATGTTTACCTTATATGTAGTCTGAATTCATCTAGCTTCAGATTTTTGACAGCAGTTTTTGCTGTGTTGTAGTCAGCTAAGCTATCTTTTTCTGTTAGAAGCAACTATGGATCATGATCAAGTTACTGATTAAACTTCTTTCAGATAAAAAAATTAGCAGGGTTCCTGGAACTTGAATTGCTTTTCTAGCAGTTTCCTGAAGTCTATTTATCACCCTGACATCATTTTATATAAACATACTGTAAAGTAATATAATTTTTGTATTTGTACTTTTCTACTTATAATTTAACCCCTTTTATTTCTTTGATGTTTACAATTCCAGACTGTTTAGAGTCTGAGTAAGCCCTAAATGTAGGTTAAATAGACATAGGCATCTTTCAAAAACATAGGTTATGGCCATTGCACTCCTGACGTAGTCTCCTAAGCGCCATGAGCAGTACATATAGTGTGGTTCCCCTCTCTGCTTTCCATAGGACTGCTTCACAGATACCCAGCAAATTTCACAAACATGGCATTGTGAGGCCTCCTCCGATCGGGACCTTGTGTCCTTTACTTGGCATTAATAGTCAGAACCAAAAAAGAGAGAAATTAATTCTCTGTCTCTCTTCTCCACCTATAAAATATAACACACATTTAAGTAGTACGATGCTTGTAAAAATAATAGACACGGTCTTAAAGGTTAGTAACCTAAAACAGGAAAATGTGGTAGGATGAAAGCATATGGCTGTTATTTCGTATAGAAATACCAATAGCAAACAAGAAGGGGGGGAAAGGGTACACAAAGGTCGTATTATCTCAAACGCTGCATTGATGATCCGGCAAAAACATATTTCATACTGCTTCACTGGCTTGCTTAACAAATGAATTAACGCTCTTAACAAAATCGTCGAGAAGACAGCTCTGGGGATTCTCTAGTCCATTCCCATGCGCAGAGCGGGTAGGATCAGCTAAGGTGCGTTGCTCAGGGGTGTGTTGTTGAGTTTTGAATATCTCCAAGGATGGAGACTCCACAACCGTTCTGTGCAACCTGCTCCAGTGTTTGTTTTTACTGTTTTCTTTAAGTAATAAAGCAGAGGTAAATAAATAAAAATAGATTTTTTTTTTTTCCTCTTATGGGCTTATTTTAATTGAAAAAGCATTCCATGCTACAGGTTTTGTGGTACAACCTGATAGAAAATGTTAAAGATTTTGCTAAGGATTGAATTTTGCTTATGACTATAGATGTGTGAGCAGGATTGTTGGAGGACTTTGCTACAGAAAGCCTCTGAAAACAACTATTTTCCAAGGACATTGTAAGGATGAAAAATACTGTTGTTTCTACTACTACTACAGACACAGGGAGTTGGTGATGCATTAACTGTTACTAATACTTTTGAATCTGTACTAAACTAGCAACAAAAGTATGATGCTAAAGGGCACAGACTTGCTAAAAAAATAATATTTTGCATAAGGCATAAAACATTAAACCTATGATTGTAAAAATCTCAAATTTGTACTGACATGAAGACCATTTAAAAAAAAACTTTCACAAGATGTTTTTACTTCTTATATTGGAAATATTCATTTCCATCTTTTTGCTAGGTTTCTGGAATCCTGGAGTGTTTAGATGACATCTTTATTAACTGAAATTCTAATCTTATTTAAGATCATTAATTAACATTGCCTTACAAGTCTCTTTCTGGTATCGAGCCCTTTGTTACAACCCAGAATAAAGCATATATGTTCAGTTCAGAGATAAGGAATCTCTCATAGTTGACCAACGCAGGTGAAAAGGTTGTGCTGGGCATCCATACCAAACATTTTCTCTGCAGTGCATGAATACAAGCATGCTCCTCACTCATGTGAGACCCTTAGTCCTTATGTGGGTCCTTTATTTAATCAAGTGATGGACATTATAAATCTTTTCTGCAGAAAATATTCTCTCCCACTGAACACATGAAGAATTGTGGGGAGTCACTACAGACCAAGGCACTGAGGGGCTTGACAGTGCCCAGCAGGCATGATACTACGTCTGGCAGAAGCAGCACCTGAGTTTTTGCAGCAGAGATGGAGAGTGAGATAGACCGACTTGTCATACTGTAAATCATAGAATCATAGAATAGTTTGGGTTGGAAGGGACCTTTTAAAGGTCATATAGTCTAACCCCCCTGCAATAAGCAGGGACATCCTCAACTAGATTAGGTTGCCCAGAGCCCCATCCAGCCTGACCTTGAATGTTTCCAGGGATGGGAAACATTCTTCTATCACCTCTCTGGGCAACCTGCTCCAGTGTTTCACTACCCTCATTGTGAAAAACTTCTTCCTTATGCCTAACCTATATCTCCCCTCCTTTAGTTTAAAACCATTGCCCCTTGTCCTATCACAGCAGGGCGTGCTAAAAAGTTTTTCCCCATCTTTCTTATAGGCCTTCTTTAAGTACTGAAAGGCCACAATAAGATGTCCCCCCGGAGCCTTCTCTTGTCCAGCCTGAACAAGCCCAACTCTCTCAGCCTGTCTTCATAGGAGAGGTGCTCCAGCCCTCTGATCATTTTTGTGGTCCTCCTCTGGACACACTCCAAGAGGTCCATGTCTTTCTTGTGTTGAGGGGTCTGTAACTGGACACAGCACTCCAGGTGAGGTCTCACCAGAGTGGAGTAGAGGGGCAGAATCACCCCCCTCAACCTGCTGGCCACGCTGCTTTTGATCCAGCCCAGGATACGGTTGGCCTTCTGGGCTGTGAGCACACATTGCTGGCTCATGTCCAGCTTTTCATCCATCAGTACCCCCAAGTCCTCCCTAGCAGGGCTGCTCTCAATTCCTACATCCCCCAGCCTGTATTAGTACCGGGGTTGCTCTGACCCAGGTGCAGGACCTTGCATTTGTCCTTGTCCAAATCATCAGCTTAGGTGACAAATTTAAGAGATGAGGAAGAGCACATTAGGAACAGCCGTGCTGGAGTCCTGTCTGCAGCTCACAAAGCACAGAAGTGGTGACTGGATAAAGCAAAAAGCTGATGAGAAAT
The DNA here is from genome assembly GCA_009819775.1 of Phoenicopterus ruber ruber. Classification (NCBI taxonomy): domain Eukaryota; kingdom Metazoa; phylum Chordata; class Aves; order Phoenicopteriformes; family Phoenicopteridae; genus Phoenicopterus; species Phoenicopterus ruber. The sequence continues at coordinate 153,127,514 of CM020216.1, read as the reverse complement.
AATAGTTTCACATGAAAATAAAAAATGGAAAAGAAAAAACAATCAGCAGGCTTCACTGTCATTATCTGTAACTAAGATTTCTGTTATGCATAATTGTCATCATCATGACCATCATTACTGAAAAAAGGCAAGAGAACGGGAACAGTGAACTGATAGCAGCAAGATACTGTAACAGCACTCTTACAAATCTAATGTTCATCATTGTGTGGTGTTGGGTGTCTTCATCAGCCCTGGCCTTTCTGATAATTTACATTGTATAATCAGTTTAATTTAAAAGAATTTGTGGAAATCATTTTATGAAATACTTTCTGAAAATTTGTTTAAATATGTCCAGTAAGGACAGATCTCTTCTCTATTTGTAACTACTAATGGCAGGAATAGAAGTTACTCTATTCATTTTAACCAGAGACAGTGGTCAGATCCACAAGTCTGTAAAGTCAATAAAAAGAGTCTCATTAATTTTAATAAGAATTGGACAAAAACTATGAACTGTCAATGACTGTTAGTTACGAGACACTTACATGTGTTGTTATTTGGCATACTTCCCCTGATATCATCTGGCTTAGTTGCTTAGAAGTTGTATATTAGTATATTTTTCCAAAACATAAATCATACTTCAGCTGAAAGTTGGTGTTAGTTGACATAAACCTATTATTTGTTGCTCTGAAAAATTCTCCGTAATCTGATAAAGATACAGAAAATTTATCCCTTTCTTCCCTGCCTAACATCCCCCTTTATTTTGTGACAGTCACCTTTTTCTTTACATTATCTAATTCACTATCATAATTAAGTTAAACTTACAGTGATTTTTGACTTGAGGTTTCTTCTTCTGAACTTCAGAGAATAGGAAAAGTTTGTTTACTCAACCTTTTTTTTTCTCCTCCTCCTCCCCTCCCCCCCATATTATTTATATAAAAGCTATTACATTCTTCTACAAATTCTGTCTCACTTTTATCCATAGACCTTCACAGCTTTTACAAAAGCAGTATCTAAAATTAGAACACTGGTTACATGACTACCTTTTGCAGATCAGGTGCAAAAACACAGAGTATATTTGTCAGTGACCATTAGTACTACCCTGCTGATCAGATCATTACACATTTTTGCCTGCATTTTTGCTCCCCATGCATCTACTGTGTATGTCTTCAAAATAATAATAATTACAGAAATAAACTTTTACAATTTTGAACTTTTTATATTATTTCACTTTGTTAATTATTTCCATGGAGAAAGAAAACATTTAAAGCGGGGGAAAGCTAACCACCAAACTGTATTAAAAATATGTGTCAGAAATCTATTCTCCAATACATTCCTTACATTATTTCTGGAGAAATAATTCAACAATTCTTGATTTACTGCTGATACTGTGGATGTTATACATTCCCTGTAAACAGTGTAATAAGTGAGAACTAATTCAATCTATTAATATGGTTTCACCTTTTTTTCTTTTATTTTATTAGTGTCATAATTTGACTGTAATTATAAAAGAGAAAAAGAATCAAAGTTAGCAGTGTAAATAAATAGAGAAATTTATTTAAAGATTCAGACAGTTGAAACAAAAAAGACTGAAAAACTGCAACAAAAATTCATGTATTGCAAAAGAGAAAATAAGTAAAAAAATTATATTTAGCCAAAAAATTTGTAAAGAAATATCACACTAAAATTGTGGATTTTTCCATTAAACACAGTACAAAGGATCTGATTTCAAACATAAAATGCAAAGTTACTTAGATAAGATGAATATAATCCTTTATTACCCTCAGCACTGAGTGGACTTCATGAGAAGGAATTAATTGTTTCATTTAAGAGAAATAATGAGTGGTCAGCTAATGTCATTCTCATAAGTTGTATCATAACATACAGGTTTTTGAGGATGAGGCTTCACACATAAAGACATTTATCCCCAGGGAACATTTATGTAAAGTGAGATTAGGGTACAGATGTCTCATATATATTTTAAGATGAAAAATAAATTCTTGATTTGGGTCCTCATGATGTCATTTTACTCTCAATTACAGTTTTTACTGTGGAAGTTCCTTTGCCTCCCTCCTTAAATGAATACTTTTTCAGAGTGTAAAAACCATAAAACCACTACCTTCTTCAATGAAAATTGAAGCCAAGGTTTATGTTCTGGAAGATCAAACAGATCCCTCAGAGGCCAATACTATGAACCTTGATGTCACAATTTACGTCTTGGATTTTGGCTTTGGTTTTAAGGGTCTTGACATTTCTGACATCCAGTGACATTCAATACATCTGCACTGAATTATGACAGAAACTGATCCATAACCAAGACTAAGAGCACATGTCAATCATTTGTTGCCTTTTTACCAGTCCATATTTACATGAACTTCAACAATAAAAGCAGCAGCAGTGGTTGAATGTGGCCACTGAGACATGTACCACGTATTAAAAAAGGCTATTTGTGAGCAGTAAAACATGACAATGACATTTGAATACCCTCAATAAAGGCAATTTGGTTTATACCATATTTATGTGTGATATAGCCTTTGATTATGCTTTCATTAAAGTGAAATAAACATCCTTTATCTTCATGGCTTTTGATCGGTTTTAGTATTACTATAGAGATAAAAAATTAATTCCTTAGTGTAAGGAAAACTTGAGTTTATACGAGTGCTATGCAGTGGAGTGCCTTATGAATCCATTCTGTTGTAGCTTTTGTTTTCTATGGTGGCAGATTTTCCCAGTATTTTATAGATTCAATGAGAAAGACATCTTATTAGCCCCATTATTTTTCAAAATGGAATCTACAAAGCTGAATAAGATGTGGTGGATATCATATTACAGGGAAGAACAGTGACATTGTAAGAGAATGAAAAATCTAGTGACTAGTAGGTTTGCTGAAGAGGTTGGGGTAACATTCCATTATTCCAAACATGTTCCTGAATTTGACCTGTATTTGCCCAATAATGTTGATTAGAAACATTTTTGTCAGAACTTGCCTCATACAGCTAGTAGTAATGCTGGTTTCTTACATAGAACTCAATGTAGGCAGTACTGGTTTGGCATCAGTAGCTTTGAGAGTCATTAATTCCTCCCAGAGAATTACTCTGTGAAGCTGGAGGGATTTTGGTATAGGGGAGAGGGCCTCTTCTTTCCCATTGAATGCTCCATTTGAGAAAACTATGTAAGTATCTGCTAGAACACAAATGGAGCCCAGATCCCTCATTTCCCAGGTGGGTCCCCTATTCTCACATTGACTAAGACTGGAGAGTCATTCTCACTTAGTCTGTGCCAAAGACTGTGTGATTTTTTTATGATGTAGTGACTTGGTATCAGCAGAAAGATAAAAGATGTCATTTGTATAAAGGTAGCCATCATGAATAGTAGTAAATAAAATAGTGGTAAAACATGCCTGTAACTTGCATTTCTTAATAGAATCATGCAATCATAGAATGGTTCAAGTTGGAAGGGACCTTTAAAGACCATCTAGTCCAACCTGCCCTGCCATGGGCAGGGACATCTTTCACTAGATCAGGTTGCTCAAAGCCCCATCCAGCCTGACTGTGAACACTTCCAATGATGGGGCATCCACAACTTCTCTGGGCAACCTTTTCCGGTGTCTCACCACCCTCACCATAAAAAAATATTTTCCTTATGTTCAGTTTAAACCTGCCCTTTTTCAGTTTAAACCCATTGTCCCTTACCCTGTCATCAGAGACTTTGGTAAAAAGTCTCTCTCCATCTTTCTTATACTCCCTCCTTCATATATTATATAATAATTATTATATTGTTATATTCATTATATAACATATATAAAATATTATATATATTATATAATTATGTATTATACACATATACTATATATTATACACATAATATACTATATATTATATAATTATATCTATTATATATTTAGAGAGCTGCAACATAAACATAAATGCAGAACAGGTTTTTTTGGTTAGTCTAACACCTAGTCCAGTTCACAGTTGATAATAGTTCCACGTCATAGTTTTGCAGAGATCTGGTTCCAGGCTTATGTTTATGATTCTTACTATCCTCCATTTTCCTCCACTTCCACATAAAGTACAGAAGTTTTACACATCAGAAATTAATAGGTAAATCATTGCTGTGAAAGAGAAAATGTGAGCCAGATAAACATAAGAAAGTCAGTCTTTAAGTTTTATATCAAGAAAGGTTGGTTCAGAGTTCTCCACAATGGACAGAAGGTGGGTAGCTGAAAAAATTAATAAAAAAAAAAAAAAAAAAACTGATTTTTTTTTTTCCCCAGGAGAAAAGATGAGAAAGAAAGAACAAAAAGGACCAGAACATAACAGAAAAATATCCTTAGGCTGCAAGACACATCAACTACTTGCATTACACACAGAGCACAAAATGTCTTCATGCTCATACTTTGTTTTAAGCTGATTAACTGGATTCCCAAGGAAAATATTTATATAAGTACTCATCAAAGTGAATCTCAAGAAATCCTTTGGCCCTATTTGTTCTGCTCTAATAGTGCAATCTTAGTCATAATATCCAAGAAACTACCAATTTAGAATCTAGTTTTTTCACTTCATATTAACTGGGAAAGACTAACAAACTTGGTGTATTATTAGAAAAGTAATACTAAATTATATAGAACAGTAATTACTAGAAGAGTATTACTAGAAGAGAACTTATTAATAAACATACCAAGCTGGACACATTATCAAAAGAACTCTATATATATATATGTATTTATATATTTATATCAGATTTTTTATATCTAAAATACGTTAATATCAGATTTTGTAATTTAGAGTTGTTTCTAGGAAGCTATTCTTCTAATTTACTCGTTGCTGAAATTGAAATAGTCTGAAAAATTTTTAGCAAATCAGAAAAATAAAGTCACATTCCTTATAAACTCTCTAAATTGTAGGTAGTCTGTTTAGGATTTTAAGGTGCTGACCTCCAGAAGAAGTGTTTCATATCCGTCAATAACAGTAATAATAGAAATACATTTCAAAGAGACTGTACCTATAAAAATTAATTATTTAATGTAAAACATTTAAGATTGGAAACAGAAGAGATTAACAACTAGTGCAGCCATCTTTAATCCAGATGGGCACCTAATCAGCAAGCCTACTATTATTTTTTAGTAATCCTGAACATATTGATGATTACTTGCCAGATTATGCAAAAAAATGTAATAGCACAAACAATTCAAATCTGTTAAGAGTTTTTCTCTGGGATTACACCAGTTTACCAGAAGATAAATTAGCTCATATTTCTGTTCTCTCCCTAAATCGTACCGGTTTTCCTCTCTCTTTCAGTCTTTTGGATGTTTTATTAATTCTAAGTCATTTGCACCAGAATTTGGCATTCATTGTATAGACTTTGCATACTATGTATAGTTTGAGAGCTGTGATCCTGAGGGTACTTAGGCCAATAGGTGTAACTGTGATGCCACTGAGACACGAGCGGAACGAGGAACACAAGCAGCACAGAGATGAGCAGGTCTTTAATTTGTAAGAGGCAGCCCATGTCTCAGACTGGTTTTTATTTGACTTAATGACTAAACATTTCCAATTGGCAGAGGCAAGATTATCTGTGCCTCAAAATACCTGAACAGCATTTTTGTCTTCTATGTTATCTTTGTGATATTAGTTTCTCATAAGCAGTTTAAGAATCTACAGAGTTTAATTAACTCCTGATGTTCAGTCTCTTTGAGAAGTAGGTTCCCATTTTTTTCAAATATTTAAGAGAACTACCAACACCAGTCAGCCATAAAATATACTAACCATGACTATTCTTGCAGAAGAACTTGAAAGGGACTTTGCATATGTCAAAATTGTCATAAAATAGCTAAAGATTCTGTAGAAGAATGATGCCGTAGAGTTGCTAGTTTCAATTCCTCTTTGCTATATTTATATTATTTTTTTCAACAGCTTTTTTTTTTTTTTTTTTTAAATACAAGAAGAAATGAAACAATTTCTTGCATTTTTGGATGTATGGACCACCTACTGCCTTTTTCTTAACAAAGAAATCACAGAGGACCATTGAAAACCATATGAAAGGTATGTCAAAATTAACTGCCAAGTCCTTAGAAACAGCAATTATAAATAAAGCTTTATAAGAAGCTTTACAAAGTTACACCTGCATAGACATCTTGTACATAAATTTACTTGCATATTAAATTTTAACCAGAAGAAATGATGAATAGTCAAGATATCAAAACCCAAAGAAATAGTCTAGGAAGGAAATTCAGCAAGAATTGCAACTATAAAAGCACCAATGGTATGGCTGGAATAAATTTAGAAATAATATCTCCATTATTTCTCAAGATATGTTATAAAGCTATTTATATCTTCATTGCCCACATCCCTCCATTTTTGACTCATTACCACTTAAATGTCTGAACTAAATATTATTGTACTTAAAATTTTTGTAAAGATTGAGTAGACTGACAAGTATTAAGTAGTAGGGATAAGCATTTCAGAGATGCAGGATAAGCATTGTGTTCAATGGCCAGATATCAAAACTACAGTCTACAGAATAGACCTAATTCATCTTCTTACACTAGCTAAACCCCACTGTTACTTCATTCCTTTCAGCGCAATGATTAATGCATCTCCTTTTTAACATAAGCATCTAAGTAATGATACAGACCTATAAACAAGATAACTATGAGGAAAGCTAGAGTAAACCTTAAAGATGTCTTCTACTTCATATTGATGCCTGCCTGTTAGCTAATGTGTAACAGAGGACAGTTCACTCCTAAATACAAGTTGCTAGTGTGAGTTTAGGAATAATAATGCACATATCTGATGTATATATGTATTATATATGTGTGTGTAAGTATGTGTGTTTGTGTATTTATTGACTCAGCTCGGAAGACATGTCCATATCACCACATTCTTCTAACTTAACATGGATTTTCTTAAGTGTTCTATGCTACTGTGTAATGCAAGTATGACTGTATGGAAACAAACAAAGTAATTTGCATCCAGAAGGACACTGAATTGATATTTGGTAATAAAGACTCACAATCTAATCTGACTTGCTCGAGTCATGCAACAAGACAGCTGGTACTTTTCTTTCTTTTGTTTACTCATAAAATGTTTTCACCTATGGTTCATTACTTTTATACTCACAAGCTAGGTTAAATGAATTAATTCAAATGCCATTTTTACGGGCTTTGTTCTCATTGTTCTGGTTTTTTTTTATTTATGGTAATTCTCCATTGGTTTTGGATGAGACATTGTGCTATCTCTTTCATCTTTCAAAAATCCATTTGATTAATATCAAATTCAGCATCTAGGATGATAGATTTAAATATTACATAGATAGATTTAAATGATAAAAAATAATTTACATGTTATTTACATAATTTTGCAGTGACCATGCAAAAATTTTTCACAGAATCACAGAATGGTAGGGGTTGGAAGGAACCTCTGGAGATCATCTAGTCCAAGCCCCCTGCTAGAGCAGGGTCACCTAGAGCAGGCTGCACAGGGCTGCGTCCAGGCGGGTTTTGAATATCTCCAGAGAAGGAGACTCCAAAACCCCCCTGGGCAGCCTGTGCCAGGGCTCTGTCACCCTCACCGTAAAGAATATTTTCCTCATATTTAGATGGAACTTCCTGTGTTCCAGTTGGTGCCCATTTCCCCCTGTCCTGTCATTGGGCACCATTGAAAAGCATCTGGCCCCATCCTCTTGACACCCTTGAGATTTTTATAAGCGTTGATGAGGTCCCCTCTCAGTCTTCTCTTCCTCAAGCTGAACAGCCCCACCTCCCTCAGCCTTTCCACATAGGAGAGATGCTCCAGTCCCCCAGTCATCTTCGTAGCCCTCCGCTGGACTCTTCCCAGTAGTTCCTCCTCTTTCTTAAACTAGGGAGCCCAGAACTGGACACAGGACTCCAGATGGGGCCTCACTAGGGCAGCGTAGAGGGGGAGGAGAACCTCCCTCGACCTGCTGGCCACACTCTTCTTAATGCACCCCAGGATGCTGTCGGCCTTCCTGGCCACAAGGGCAGGACACACCTTATCGCTACAAGCCCTACTAAAAATTCTGTCCCCATCTTTCTTAAAAGCCCCCTTTACATATTGAAAGGCCACAATAAGGTCTCCCTGGAGCCTTCTCTTCTCCAGGCTGAACAAGCCCAACTCTCTCAGCCTGTCTTCATAGGAAAGGTGCTCCAGCCCTCTGATCATTCTCATGGCCCTCCTCTGGACCCGCTCTAACAGATCCATGTCTTTCTTGTGCTGGGGACCCCAGAGCTGGATGCAGTACTCCAGGTGGGATCTCACCAGAGCGGAGTAGAGGGGCAGAATCACCTCCCTCAACCTGCTGGGCCACACTTCTTTTTATACAGCCGAGGGTATGGTTGGCTTTCCGGGTTGTGAGCACACATTGTCAGCTCATGCCCAGTTTTTTGTCCACCAGTACCCTCAAGTCCTTCTCCACAGGGCTGTTCTCAATCCATTCATCCTCCAATCTATATTGATACCAGGGATTGCCCCAACCTAGGTGTAGGACCTTGTGCTTGACCTCATTAAGCTTCATGAGATTCACATGAGCCCACTTCTCCAGCCTTTCAAGGTCTCTCTGGATGGCATCCCTTCCCTCAAGTGAATCAACTGTACCACTCAACTTGGTGTCATCTGCAAAGTTGCTGAAGGTGCGCTCAATCCCACTATGTTATTAATATAGATATTAAACAGTATTGGTCCCAATATGGACCCCTGTGAGACATCACTTGTTACCGATCTCTATTTGGACATTGAGCCATTAACTGAAACTCTTTGGATGTGGCCATCCAGCCAATTCTTTATCCATAGAATAGTACACCCATCAAATCCACATCTCTCCAATTTAGCAACAAGGATATTGTGTGGGATCATGTCAAAGGCCTTACAGAAATCAAGATAGATGGCATCAGTTGCACTTCCCTTATCCAGATTAGTCAGGCCTACCATTTTATGAAAAAAAATGGTGAGTCCTTCTGCAGCTATTGACCATCTTGACTAGAAGAGAGTCATGTAAACATTCTTTACCGACTGTTTTCTACTCAGTGGAGTAGAAGTCCCCTTCATATGTCCTCAGGATCAATCATCAAAGTAGATCTGCAAAGTATGCATTCATAGACATATCTTGGCTGAAAAGAGTGCTGTTCAGTTGGATAATTAGGTAACATGTAGAGATTTCTTTTTTTGTGGCAGGTGCTACTACCATTGCTCTGCCTTTTTTCGTGTGTATTGTGTGATAGAGCTACATGCCTATTTCCAGCCTCTTCACTGAGAAACAGAGGTTTGCTACATAGCTTACCCACAGTTCTGTAAGAGAAGCCCTATATCTCATCCTTGATCGGCCTACTATTGTAAACTGAGTCACGTAACCATATAGATTTTTGTAATGCATCCATTCTCTGATATATTTTGTTGTGCACTCTATCATATTGTATTCAGCTGATGCAATACATTTACAGCATGGAAACATAAGTAAATATTTACACAACTATTCAATATTCATGAGTTAGATGCAACTAGATGGTATTTACTCAATTCTCTCAGATTGTGTTGATGATGTTTCAGGTGAACTCATCTTTGTATTTCCAAAAATACTTGAAAACTGACTCAGTTCCAATTATTCATTTAGATATTACTTGAGAACAGATAGAGAAAAGGAATAGAGAAGAAAAAATAATGAAATGCATGCTGAAAATTAAAAAAAAACTTCAGTATTATTTCTGTCATTTTAAATCTAACTCACTCCTGTGTGGTTCCATGCCCTCCATTTTTTTTTTTAATATGTTTATCAACATATATATGCTCCTTTGCCCCTTTGTAAGCACCCTGTCAACAAATTAACAGGACTTTTACAACAAAACTTGCGTATGAGCAAGGTGACACTATCATAGTCAAAAAAGGTTGAGCGTAGTTTCTTTTGGACAAAAATCTCAGACACCATTTATTCCCAAAGGTATATTTACCATTTTACATAAAATATTAAACTTTCATAGCATCTGGTGATAATACTACAACAGAACCTAACTGCATAATTTACATCAGTTAACTGTACTGAATTTCACCATATTTTTTCACTTTTATTCTCATTATGCTTCCTTCTCTCATCTTTCAGCCTGAAATTGTTGACTTGGGTTTTATGGTATCTGGGAAAGGAATTCATCTTTATTTTCTTTCCTCCCACCCTTTTCTTTCTCACCTTTATTTCTTTATCTTCCAACTTTTACCTCTCACTTTTCTGTTCATGCTATGTGCATCATTTATCAATTGCAAAATAATAACAAATGTATTATTGTGCTAGTATAGAGATTTGTATCCCCGACTTGCTATTGCATAGGTTTATGTTTCCAGTTCTAGCACAAAATAATGTTTCTGAAGATTTATATAGCTTATGCATCACAAGAGAAGTCTCACTGGCTGGTGATGTCAAGCTCAATTACTGATATCCTCTCACATAGATTGCTCTTCATAGACATTATACGTGTCTAATGATGTCTACAGTGTCATGAATAATATGTTTAATCTCAATTTAAAGGATGCTTGACCTCAGCTTTGCCCTAATAATATTACATTACATTTCACTCATTTATATAACACTTTTAATACCAAGGATTGAGAGACTGTTTAATTTTCAGAGGCTGTCTTTCCAGCATCAAGCTACATTACTTCCTACCTTGCCAACGGCTAGGAATTGCTTCATTAGTGATACTTTCTAACTGAGCTATGATCTTTTGTCTTCAATTATTAAATATGCTATCACGATCCCTCTTCTAGGACCACAGGTATAAATGACTTTCATAAACATCTATGTGGAAATATTTGAATGATTCTGTATAAATATAAATATTTAATGTTATCTGGTGAAATTCTGTTAGCAACAAGTGGTTACATACATGGGCAGACTTGGAAATAGGCTGGGATTCAATATAGAAAGACATAAGGGAACAAATACCATTACCTCTGAGTGTGAAAGACTGTTTACTTGTGTACTGTGTAACATTTTTTCCTGGGTATTTAGTCAGACTTCAGGCTACTTTGGACAGGGACATTTTTTTGCTATCCATTGTACATTGATTAACATGATGGCACTTCCTGATGGTACTGTAGTCCCAGTAAATCGTAAAGACAACAACAGATTCCTAAAAATTTCCTCATTCCCTCAAACACAAATTATCATCATGAAGTTGATTACTTCTTGAAAAAAGAAAGCACCACAGTATAAATAATTTATTTCTCTATTACTAGAAATAGTTTCACTCATCCATTTCATAACCAAAAATAAAGGCTATAGACAATAACAAAAGATTGTGTGACTGGACAACATGAGGTGTCTGAAATATTGGCTGATTTACTCTGTAAGCATTCTGACAGAGCTTTATCATAGTTTTGGAGTCATGTCCTCAGAAGAGGGGCTAGTAGTCCAAACACAAGTATCTGCCAAGAAATTATATATGGAATAGGCAGGACAACAAAAAGAGAGAAATATGAGCAAATAAGAAGGACAAATTAAATAAAATTATAACAATTTAAGAGAAAAAGTGATCAAAGTCATGAGTCAGATCTGTACAACTTGGAAACAGCCACAGGAAAAAGGACAGGATTGTAGTATTCCCTTCATAATATAGCAGTATTTGGTCTTCTGGGAAGAAGCTCATGATCTTTCAGTAAAGAATATAAAAGATGGGAAAATATTGAGATAGAAGAAAAAGGAATAGAAAAAGTAATATGAAACAGGGAATACTTTGGAAGTTAGTATAAAAGCAATGTTAATAATCCAAGGAAGTATTAAAATCTAGCAGTAGATTTTACAATTTTGCTTATATTCCTGTGGTTCTCAATTACATATGTAGACAAGGGAAGAGTATTCAGGCATGAGGCCCAAGAAGAAACCATGACATGGTACAACCAGGTCTCTGGCAGATCCTGAAAGACTGGTCTCCTGGATAAAGCCACCGGGAAGGGAAACTGATGCTGTCTATTTAAAGATAGATTTTGAGGCTACATTTGCAGCTATTTTTGCCTTTCCTTTCCATATTATTGTCATTTTTCCTTATATTTAGGAGAAACTTCTTTGGCTATGGAACAATAGTACTTCACATTCAGTTTACTTCTTAAATAAATTTGGATTAGGAAGACATTTCCTGCAAAAATAGTCTTTATTAATATAGTTCACTATAATGTCAATGGAACTAGGCCATATTTTAAGGCATAGCTTTATATATTTTGTAGTACAGTGAGAGAAATATAAGCTATAAATTTGTTGACTCCAGAACAACTAAAATTTATGGAAAAAGAGATTCTTTCACACTTATGTAATAATTACCCTAATGAATCATGGAAAAAAAAAAAAAAACAACCACCCTAGTATGAGAAAATGGACTAAAACTTGTAAAAAATTTTTAACTTATTGTAAGAGCTAGACAACAATATACTGCATAAAAGGGAACAAGACTACCTTGCAAAACTAATAACAATTAGCTTCTCTTTTGGAACTGCGGAGCTCAATATTATTGTTCAAATTAATTTATAGCTTTTTTCTCTGATCGTCCGTTGATAACTCCAGATAGGATCTTCTCAACTATTAAAATGTTAGAGACAAACAGAACTCCTGACTGATTTTCACGAAGTCTTCAAGTAAAATCTCACTCAGTGACTCAGTATCCTCCACAAAACATTACTCTTTTCCTTTCCTGAAAGCTATTGAAAAAATAATAACAGTACTTTCCTTCCTCGATCTGTCAGGGAAATGTTCATGGTAACGGAAATCCTATTTTGACTAAAATAATAGTACTCTTAGCATAATTTGTACATAAAGCTTACAGTAGAAATTATTTATAGGTCACTATTTTATCTTTACAATTTTAAAGATGGGAAACACAGTTAGAGAAACTGAAAACTGAGACACAATACAACGAAATCAGACACGCTAACCAAAGACACATATATCAAAATCAGAATGGGAATTAAAATACAGTAAAATCTTGTTTTCCAAACAAAAATATTGTGTGGGTTAATATATACAGTTTCATTCACTCTGTTTATATGGATAGTATAATGTACCTGTCATTATTTGTATAACTGACATATTGCAAATTTAGTTTTATTTAAATATTCTCAAACACACTTTGAAAATCTGAGAATTTACAGAATAGGCAAGTCCCAGTTCTGTTACAACAAGTACACACCATAATCTTTCCACATTCAGATAAATCTTAAATCCAGTGTAAGAAGAATTCCCCATCGTCTCTCTTACAAACATTGTTCATTCATTTCTGAATAGAGTCCATTCTGTATAGCTGTATGTGAGGCTTTCTGAAATGTTTATTTGTACAATATAGTTCATAGACTGGCTAGTCTTATACACAAAAAAGTGAATTAATTCTGAAAGTAATCTGAGTCTCTTGATTATTAGACTAATCTAACATTATGATCTTTCATTGGATCCAAATAAAATCCTTGAAGGGTTGAATTCACACACTCTTGTAATGACCATGGCAGCTACTAACTTTTAATCACCTTAAAACTTATTTTCATTTCCACTGTCCTTGTTATTTTATGTCTAGGACTAGTAAAAAAGATTGACAAGACTTTTTTAGACTAAGAATAAGATTGACAAGAAACAGAACGCTAAATAAGACGCCACGTACACCAGTAGCTACAGCTTCAATATTTAGATATAGAAGAACATAGTTACACATCTCATTCCTCAGCACTTCAGTATGACTCAAGCACCTCCACTTCATCTAGTCATTAGCCATTTCTTATCTTCATATTTCCTCTGTGGCACCTTTGTGCTACGGCCACATGAGTGTGTGAACAGATTCACAAAATGAACTGGGACAGGGAGTTGACTTGAAAAATAGTACAGCAAAATACAATTAATCTCCACAGAATTTTTCCTGCTTTTTGATTTGTGCAATTTATAGCCAGCTCCATGCTATAAAGCCTGAGAAATCCCAAAATACCATATAGTGTGGGCATTAGAGAAGGTTTATATGTAACATGAGCCCATGTTTCCTCAGACAAATAAAGGATATGAGTTTTTTTCCTCCATGTTCCTGCTAAATACTCTTTTCTTTCATAGAGTGGGTGATGACAGGTATGAATTCCTCTCAGAAGCTTCTTTCTAATGATTTTTCTCTATCTATTTGCTTTGTTTTGTTTACTAAAACCCTGACTCTTAGAAGGAGGTTCTCTACCTCTGGAGAACAGACTTTAGGCCAACCTCAAAAGAACCTCTTTTCCTATTGACACAACAACAACAGCTACAACAGCATTCTCCATCCATTTGCCTCTCCCAAAAGCAAATGGTTTTCTTTTTTTGTTTGTTTGGGTTTGGTAATTGCTATGTATAATATGTAGTCAAATCGGAGCAATTTGATTGTTGTGGTCTGGCCACCCAGAAATGCCCTCTGTGATAGATGTAAAGATGTGCTGTACTTATTCCAGCAGTAATCTTTACTGTTTAATGATTCTGAGTATTTTAGGGTGTAATAAGGAAAAAGATTGATTGCTGAAAATCTATATTCCTGTTACCAGATCACAGGGAAAACTAAAACTTCTTACTTTCAAATGTTCATTCTGCTGAAGTGGTGTCTGTATAAAGTAAACAAGAATCCCAGAGTCCAGCAGGTAGCAAGGCTGAGCACGTGCTCCCCGATAGAAACACACCCCCCCCACACACACACACCCCCTGCTACACACACACAGTCTGCTACGCATAAACACACCCTGCACGCACACAACTGCCTGCATGGATAACACAGAGAGAAAACAGTGTTTTACCAGCACCTACATGCGTGCACAGCATTCTCACAAACATGAGAATGGCCTGATCCTGTTCCTCCACAGGAACAGGGTCCAGGAAAGTCTGCCAGTAGGGTATATGTGTACATGCACTATGGATCTCTGTCATAGCTGGGCCTTTTGGTCTTGATCAGAGAATTGGTCTCTGCTCCACTTCATATGCATCACTTGAACCTTTTTCTGATAGCCAAGTCAAACTGAGGCCTTTTATAGACATTTGTGTTTCATTTCTAAGCACCGTCTCCTTTTAACTAACATTTGAGAATTTCCTTCTCTGCATGCGCACCTTCCAGAGTAGTAAGGAATGCTCCCTAACATACTACCTCAAGTGCATGTATACCAATGCACATAGTCTGGGCAGGAGGAACTGGAGCTCTGTGCCCAGTCTGAGAGTTATGATATCAGAAATCACAGAAACTTGGTGGGAAAACTTACATGACTGGAAGACCACAATGGATGGCTACAAACTCTTTCAGAAAGATAGGAAAGGGAAGAAGAGGAGGTGGGGTTGCACTTTATGTAAAAGAAAGGGTGTATGTAAAGGGTGGTTACAAAGTGGGGTCTCTCTCTTCACAAGAAGCCACATGGAGAAGACAAGGGGCAATGGGCACAAGTTGCACCAGGGGAGGTTTAATCTTGATATAAGAAAGAAATTTTTCACAGTGAGAACAATCAATGACTGGAATGACCTCCCCAGGGATGTGGTAGAGTCCCCCTCACTGCAGGTTTTCAAGATACTATCAGACAGGATGCTAGATAATCTCATCTAGGCTGCCTTTCCTACAAAAGGTTGGACCAGGTGATCTTTCAAGGTCAGTTCCAAACTGGGCTGTTCTATGATTCTATGATGTTGAATTTTTTGATAAAACTTTGATTCCTGCTAAAATAATTTAGTATACTAAAATTGTAAGTTTATATTTATAAGGACTGGGTTTTTTTTTATTTATATGAAGAGAAATTTGTTTGGGATCATCCAAAATCAAAATTATACTGTGATTTTTAATGAAGGTATATTATAAGTAGTCTTCAGGAAGAACAAATATTCAGCTATGCTTTGGAAAAACAAAGATTCAGTCTTAGTACAATTATACTGCACACAGATCACCAGGTATAATAATTTTTCACATAAACTACCAAAATCTTATTGTCTTACTCTTTAAAAAAATTAAAATCTGCCCACATAATCCAATGATTAGCCTCTCTCACATATTCCTGCCTCTTCTCTGGGACAGATCTGATGATGATATGAATCAGGTCTAGTCAACATTTATGAGTTTACTGTACTGGGTTTGCTTGGCAAGGTTTTGGTAGTGGGGGGGCTAGAGGGGTGACTTCTGTGAGAAGCTGTTAGAAGCTTCCCCTATGTCTGATAGAGCCAATGCCAGCCGGCTCCAAGATGGACCCACTGCTGGCAAAGGCTGAGCCCATCAGTGACAGTGGTAGCACCCCTGGGATAGCATAGTTAAGAAGGGGAAAAAACCTGCTGTGGGGTCATAGCAGCAGAGAGAGGAGGGAGAAGATGCAAGTGCAACAACTCTGCAGACACCAGGGTCAGTGGAGAAGGAGGAGGAGGAGGTGCTCTAGGCACCGGAGCAGAGATTCCCCTGCAGCCCATGGTGAAGACCATGGTGAGGCAGGCTGTCCCCCTGCAGTCTGTGGAGGTTAAAAGTGGAGCAGATATCCACCTGCAGCCCATGGAGGACCCCACGCTGGGGCAGGTGGATGCCCAAAGGAGGCTGTGACCCCGTAGGAAGCCCACACTGGAGCAGGCTCCTGGCAGGACCTGTGGAGACAGAGGAGTCCACATTGAAGTAGGTTTGCTGGCAGGACTTGTGACCCTATGAGGGGGGGACCCACGCTGGAGCAGTCTGTTCCTGAAGGACTGCACCTCGTGGAAAGGACCCACGCTGGAGAAGTTCCTGAAGAACTGCAGCCTGTGGGAAGGACTCATGTGGGCGAAGTCCATGGAGGACTGTCTCCCGTGGGAGGGACCCCATGCTGGAGCAGGGGAAGAGTGTGAGGAGTCTTCCCCCTGAGGAGGAAGGAGCGGCAGAGACAACGTGTGATGAACTGACCACAACCCCCATTCCCCGTCCCCCTGCGCCGCTTGGGGGGAGGAGGTAGAGACATCGGGAGTGAAGTTGAGCCTGGGAAGAAGGGAGGGGTGGGGGGAAGGTGTTTTTAAGATTTGGGTTTATTTCCCATTGTCCTACTATGATTTAATTGGCAATAAATTAAATTAATTTTTTCCCCAAGTCGAGTCTGTTCTGCCCATGACGGTAACTGGTGAGTGATCTCTCCCTGTCCTTATCTCAACCCATGAGCCTTTCATTATATTTTCTCCCCTGTCCAGTTGAGGAAGGGAGTGATGCAGAGGCTTTGCTGGGCACCTGGCATCCAGCCAGGGTCAAACCATGACCTTTACTCTCTTTGTTCACAGAAATTCATGTTTAAAATTTCAGGAACATCAGTTACAGGCCATAATGCATGCATTGCAGACCCCACTACATTAGCCATAGGGCATAATATTGAGGCTAGGAAGTATATTCGATTTTGATCCAACGTCTACAAGTTTGATTAAATATTTTTGGTAAGAACTTATTGAAAGTAGCAAGAATATTCAGAATATTTGAAGACTACATTTTATTTTTGAAAGATAGATAAAGTTTTTTGCATTGTTCTCCACAACCCTTAATCTATTTCTCAAAATTATTTTACTGAACTGTTATTTGCTAAAAATAATTTAATCAAATTTTAATAAAGAAATTTCAGATAATATTCTCAAAATTTTAACTAAGAATGTCTTGAAAAGCAATAGTAAAAACTGTAAGAAACTGAAAATGTTTGCAATGTTGACATTTTTGTGTGAAAAGATATCTTGAAAAAATTATTTTTATTATATATTTGGTTTACATTATTTTTCATCATATCTAAATTTTAGTTATGCTTATTCATTAGCATATATCACATCATGTTAGCTTGCATTTTATTCTTTTTTTTAATTGTCATTCTGATTTTAATTTACTCATAGCAGAAAAAAATGCTATGTATTAAAATTATTGTAGATTTCTGAAGAAAAGAGTTGCTTACATATTAGAATATAGACAAGTCTCCTTTAATCAGTTTGAATGGTCCCATATTTTGATATAAATGTGAAATAAATACCTTATCGACTTCTTCCTGCAATCACTGAGTGCACTCAAGATTCATGAGTCATTGCTTTACGAAACAACTTTCCGAGAACTAACAAAAGCAACTTAACATTAACGTACTGCAAAAACATGGGAATCTTCCAGATCATCTTTCCAAGCCGTCAAGGGCTTCATTTGTTGCTAATAAAAATTGAGGTGAATGACAAATACAATGTTTTCCCATCTTTACAAAGAACTTTCAGTGAAATTAAAACTGAAACAGAACTGAGTGCTTGATATCCTGATACACCTATTTTCCTCAATGTTTTAGCCCAGTGGACTGTTAGGATGTGAACAGATTGGGAAATATATGGGTATGTGGACAGTAAAGGAGCCAGTGCATCCCCTAAGGGGAGTGTTAGGGACCAACACAGCCGGGCACATTGGATAGTGCCCTGGTCTGTGTTGATGCAGCTTTAGATATCCATTTCAGGAAAAAATGGTTATCACCCCAGTGGCATCTCTCTCCTTCCATCAGTCATAGGCATATGGTTTCATTAGATTTCTTTTAGATTATCTAACTTTTAGATGAGCTGAATATCACCTTTAAGCTAAGCCACTCCAAACATTTTAAGACAAGCTTTCTTAAGAAACCGAGCTTTATGCAGATACATTCTTGAGATGTAAGGAGTCCTCTGCAGTTGTTTGTCCCAAGTTTTGGGTCTGCAGAGATCCATCAATATTGTATCATACTGGTGATATTTATTAAAAGATTAAGAGCTCTGAGGAAAGAAATGAACATGTTTTACAATGCTAACAGCTATTGCATATGTATAATGTAATATATGACTATTCTGGATTAATATACAATATTGCAGAAAGCTCAACTACCCAGTGAGAAGTAATAACAACAGATGCAGAGAATGAATTTAGTCACTGAACTGCAGAACATGGGAATTTTAATCCAGCTTCAGCTGAAAGATCTCAAAAAACCTTAAGGACCTATTAACTATGGATTTAATACTTATGCCTACATAATATATTTTTCTAAGTAGGACATTTTTTTCTCTCTGTAAAGCATAATGATACTGATGGAACACTGTGGCTTTATTCAACATATGAAATTTTAATGACAAAAACATGATTCACAAATTAGACATCTATGCAGATGTACATGATTTATGCATTGAATTATTTCTGTGTAACACAGAAAGGAGAAGCAGGTCCTTTTGACCCAAATTTGACTTTGAATTTGCTGGTTTAGCCATGACCTAATTTAGAGCTGTCTCAGGCATGTTTATAAAATACACAGCATTTAGACCATATGGTGCAGTTAGAGGCACAGAGCATCATTTGAACCTTCCCTAGAATTAGACTTCAAACTCTTCGCAGTGTTAAAATTAAAACCTAACTTTTGAATTTAGTAAACACTATATAACATACATATAATCCTAAACGCTCCTCACAATGCAATCCAGCATTGAAGCTTCAAATTATCTGTTAAAAAGTCCATCTCTTTCTGATCTCTATAAATAGCATTGTTCATGGAAACAGTAGACTGCAGTTTCTTAATTTATGTCTGAGTAATTAACTATCCATATAACTAAATAGCTACTTCTGCTTTTGACACAGGAATTGCCTGCAAGTACTGAATCACACATTGTCTTTAACCAACAATTAGATGTATTTACAGAAATTCCAGAAATGTAATTCTGGATGCACTTAACTACAAATAATCCAACTGATGTGAAAACTGTTAACTACGTAAATGAATACACAAACAAAACTTGGAAGTCAAAAAATGATCACATATGGTCACATGAGTTTGCACGCACAAAGGACCAAAGAATCACAGGCCTGGTGGGAATCTGAGGAGATTATCCAGCCTTTTCACCTGCCTCCGGCAGGACATTCTATTATATTATATATAGACTATATAGATTTAGAACTCGTGAAACACTTTTTAATCCACTTTTGAAGATCCAGTGAGAAGAATCCAACTCATTCCTAAGTAGGATTTTTAGTGCTTTGTTGTACTTACTGATCCCTGCAAAACCCCATCATTTTGGCAGTGAATTAAGGACTTCAACACAGGCACAATTTCCTTGCCAGATTTGCTAGAGTTCCTCCCTTAAGCTTTTTCATTCAAACATTTTTTCTCAGCTTTCTTAGTACTAGCATGAGGCACAATGTCAAAAAAATTTAAAGTCAAGTTATATGACGCTACTACTTCTATTCTGTCTACAAGGCCTATTATCCTATTGCAGAAGTAAATTAGGTTGTTTTGAGGTGATTTGTTCTTGACTAAACTTTTTTGGCTATTACTCTCTTCTTTTTTATTTCCAGGTGCCCCAGGTTTGCTAGATTATTTGTTCCAGTCACTATTTGGAAAGAGAAGTAAAGATGATAGATATGTAATTCCCTGGCTCCTCCTTTTCCACATTTTTTTGAAGAAGTGTGGCACAACAATTACCTTTTTCATCTTTGATCCATAAGTTCTCAAAACATCTACTATTTGTGCTCCGATTTCACCAGTCAATTCTTTAACTACATAGAATGAAAAACATCAGTCTTACAATATGAAAACACCTGTCTTAAATAAGTGGCTTCTAGCCTATTCTTGATTTATTTAGGGCTGAAATCTCCTTTTATTGTTGGTTTTAACTATATTTTCTTCTAGGTTGCAGCTGGCATTTTAGTCAAGAATTATACAAAAAGATTACTAAGCATGTCGACCGTCTTCACACCGTCTGCCAATGGTTTCCTATTCTCATAATAGCAGACCCATTATTAGTAAACTGACTTTTTCACCCTCTGTGTGCCTTCTTGGTTTTGCGGTCAGTTAAAAGTCAGTCCAGTGATCCATTATTATATTTTGGGAGGGATTCATTCATTTGACCACATGTAAATATCTACTATGACGATACTGTATAGTTAACGTAGTAAAATGAATACTCCCAGAATGTAATTCAGCACATCCTAAACCTCAGCAGACAGTGAGTACCGGTTTTCTTCTACTGCCGGGGAGAGAGCTTAGAATTACCGGTTCACATGCAATGGTCTCTATTGCGTATATCTGTAGTTATGTGAGGTTGCTCACAAAAAGCCTGATTCATATGATCTGCCAGGTTTACTGGTCTATGTGGACTCCTATAATGTTAACGATCCTATTCCTTTTGCCTTTGAATCATTACCCAGAACCTTTCAGAAAGCTCCATTTACAGTCTCAGTGTCAGAATTTGTTCTTTATGTTAGAAGTCTGAGCTAGTCCCTCTTCTGTTGCTTTTCTTTTCTAGCAAACTATACCCAACTATATTTGCATTCCAGTCAGGAGAATTATTTTAACCAGTTATTTAATAATAAAATATGTATTAATGATCTATACTCATTCTGAGTTGCACAGGACGGTACTAATCCTGCAGAGGACTACAAAACGTGGCTATCCTACCATGTCCAGAGTCAAACTATCCAGCTGCCTCAACATTCTTACTTTCAGATTATTTTTGTAGGAAAATCTTGAAGGGATAAAACCCCACATACTGATGGTTTTTCAGCAAGAGTTCAGTGCCCGACAAAAAGAATCTCAGAATGGAAAATCATTGAACAATACATCCATGAATGACGTTACTTCAAAGCCACAGTATTTGCATGATGTTATGAAGGTAAGAATCTGGAAACCATAGTTCTCCAAAGAAATTTAACATTTTTAAATATAGCTGTTGTAATTTATTATTCAATTTATCAGTTTCATCTCATTCGAGTTTTCCAATAAACTACTCAGAAAGTTTAATTTATTTGGCTTTCTTCTATGCAAATTAATACGCAAAAATGTAATAGAAGATTTCCAAATGTCCTCCTCTGAGCATTATTTTCTACTTCTCTGTCATTCCAAATGTCTCTAAAGTATGTGGTGTCAACCAATTATATGAAAGCCATCACAATTCTCTAATGGTTTTCACTGTCTTTGTCTAGGCTGCCCTTTATACTACTTCCTTGCATAATTTATGTAAGGAAAAAGATACTTTTCCACTTTGCAATCACAGCAGACCATAGATATGCTCTTTGTTATACTGGGAGGAAAAATCGAGATGACTTATTCCGACCGGGACAGAGATGGACTCGAATGCAAATACCTCCCTGCTTTGCAAGTTGACTATTTCTATTTGGTTCCAGTACTGACATCAGAATATTAGTTGTGTTCTTCCTGTTTCTAATTGGGTTTGACACCTCTGTCCCAGAGATTGCCAGATCTTCCTTCTTAAGCACGAGCCTTATGGTGCCTTGTGGTTGTTTGGGTTTTTTTTTCTTTAAAATCCAGCTCGGGGAAAAATATGATTATAGAATCTCAATATGCATTTAAATTAAGAGTAAAATATACTTGATGATTGCACAGAAAAAAAATGAGATGATGAAATCTAAACACTCAAAAGAAGAGGCAAACAGAAAGAGATTCATCTCATGATCACTAAGTGCATGCCATGACTATTCCAGTTCTGAAATATTCAGGTTTGACAGTACCCCAATCTTTTGTCTCTAAATTATATTCCCACAAAATGTGTATGAAATTAAAAAAAAACAAAAACAAATAATGTTTTTAAAAAAAGCAAAAAACAAAACCTACAAACAAACAGACATACAAGCCCCCAAACAATTCAAAAGCAATTTATGAAATTATTTCCATGCAGTATGCTTCTATTAAACTTAGAATAGACTGATAAAATAGAATATTTTATCTGAATAAATCAAATACAAGCAAAAGGTATAAACATTGTCTCAAAGAGAATGCGGTTTTGGAGAAATAATCTCGGTTTTCATAGATTAATTGTTTCTACAAACACCAATGAAAACTGAACCTAAGGCTCCCTTGGCTTCATTGGTGAGTGATCTCTGGTGTGAGGAGACTCTTCCACCTCAGAGTGATTATTCCAGCATGTAAGTTCTTTGCCAACATGCATGAGCACTGTACAACAACCCCTACTGTTCCTATCTGAATAATCTTTTCGAAATAAAGATTGTGGTTGCAACCAGAAATTAAGACTCTCCGCTTCCTATATTATATTGCTTTATAACAATTTTGTCAGGGTCACTGGCAGCAGGAAAATTATGGTTTAAGTATCGGATTCCTCTTAAAACTGGCTAATAATCATCACCAGCTCCAGACACAAACCAGACTCCGTTTTAAAACTAAGAACACCCTAAGGAAAAAGAGGAAAAGGAAGGAAGGAAAAAACAAATATAAAATTAAGAAAAAAACCCACACTCAACCTCAACCCCAATAACAACATTAACTCAACTGTATATTGATAGGAATAGTAAGTAAATGCTCTACAGCATCTTGGTCGTTTTTTTTTTTTTACCTCGAATTCTGCACTGATACTGTAAATATTTTCTAAACAAGTATCCCTTCCACATCTTATTCTCTCCTGCCGTTGGCCCTCTGATACTTCTCATTCATGTCTAGTGAATGGTTATCGAATGGTTAGTGTCATAAAATGGTTGTCAGTGGTTAGTTGTCATAGAAATGAAGAACATATTTATGCAGACTTATCCCCAGGCTCTACAGAAAACTGAAGCCATGAAAAGGGGAAAAAAAAAAAAAAGCGCCTTATTTTGTTGCTTCATACAAAACCAGTATTTTTAATGATTTTTCAGTGTCTGCACAAAATCTTACTAGTTTTATTCCTAAAGCTGTTTGGAAAAACAGATTTTTTAAAATTTATTTGTATCTATTTCTGTCACTTGTGACTTTTGTGAGAAGCTTCTATAATACCTAATGTGGATAATGGATGCAAAATGTTAATTCCTTTGTTCCACTGAAAAAAAAATACAAATGGAGTCCCTGAGAAAAGTCTTGGTACAAATTAGTCTGTGGTCCCAAGAAAGTAAGAGTTCTAAATTCTTCCCAGTAGCCCATATACTTGCTTTCATATGTGTTCAAGTAGCAAAGGGTGCATGACTGAAGTTTTGATTATACTTCATTCTTTATCCGTGGTACATTAAGTACCACATTTCTCTTTATTCAAATCACACAGACAATTTTATATGTTCTTGTCCTGGTTTAGGCCAGGATGGAGCTAGTTTTGTTTTCAGCAGCTCCTATGTTTCGGCTTTAGTGTGAGAAGAACAGTGACAGCACACTGATGTTGCTGGTTGCTGCTGAACGACCAAGGACATTTTGCTGTTTTCCAGGTTCTGCTAACGTGCAGATGCAAAACTTGGGCGGGGTAGAGACAGGATAGTTGATCCAAACTGGCCAAAGAGAGTATTCCATACCATAGACGTCATGCCCGATATAAGTGAGGGTCGGTCGGGGGGGCCACTAGATTTTTTGGGCTTTTGAGACCCTTAACTTGCCCTAATAGTTAAGCTTCCCTTCGGGTTGCTTTTTGTTTCCCTGTTTTTACGTTTTTGTTTTTCGCTTGTTCGGCTGTTCGTTCCCTCGCCTGCTCTCTCTGGAACTTGCTGTTCTGGGATAGCTGGGGGGGGATACCCCTGCTCCCTGCCTGCTGCTCGGGACGGGCTGTATCGGTCGTTGGGTGGTGAGAAATTGTGTATCGTTTGTTTTATATATTCTATTATCCTTGTATATATTATCATTATTATCATTGTTAATATATTTTTATATTTTTCCTTTGCTGTCCTGGTGAGCTGTTTTTATCTCAACTCGTGAGTTTTCCTTTCTCTCCAATTCTCCTCCCCACCCCAACGGGGGGGGGGGGGGGGGGGAGTGAGCGAGCGGCTGCGTGGTATTGGGTTACAATTTGGGGTTAAACCACGACAGTTCTATACCTAAAACCAATAAATTCTAACTAGCATAAATAACGTTTGCACTGGCACAAACGCATGCTAACCATAGATTTTCTCCTTTTCCAGTCAACCCAAATTTGCACAGAGTTTCTTCTCCTCACAATCGTACCAGAGTTAAATAAATGAACTAATAGACTAAAGTTAAATGAAACAACTGTGATGATATGTCTAGAAAGTAACTGGACATAGAGTTAAAAATTCTGTGAAATAACAGAAAACTCCTATTATTTTTTTTGTTTTATCCTGAACCCTCTTTCAAATGTAACTTCAAGAAGCATTTGCAGGCACAGCTTTTCCTTTTGAAATGATCTGTTGCTAACAGTTCCCAATGAAAATCTTCATTGTATACATTGCTTCAATCAGTGTCAGATACATGAATATATACATCTCTCTCTTTTGTGTATTGTGTTTGGTGTACTGGGTTGGATTTCTATAGGGAGATAAACGTTCATGACTCGCTTCCAAATATGTTTTAACAAACTGTCTGGGACATCTGCTAGTAATGTAAGCCTAATAGTGCTCAAGAGACCACTGCTGAAAAGTTCTTCACATGTCAACCTAAAATGATCATTCGGCACGTTTTGTGTGTTTATACAAGAAACTTATACAAGAATCTTTATACAAGGACCTTACACAAGAATGTTTCAACTTTTGCAGTACAGTGTTTTTCCTGATGAGAGTTGAGATTTTTTACAGCATTTGATAACATTTTTGTATTATTTCAACATCTCAGTAGAAACATGTCATGTGAGCCAAAGTATCTGAGCATCTTCATGCACTGCAAATGTCACTGCTTATGAAATTCTTTTGATAAATCTACTCTTCTCTGGTGTGTAGAACAGGTCTCTATACATAGAAAGCAGAGTATAAAAAGATTTGATTTATACTGCAAAATTACCTAGACATTCAAATTTTCTAATGCTTAAAATTTCTAATTCACCCTGGTAACTGAGAATGAAGGAAACAATGATGGGCAGAGATTACCAAAAAGACCCTCTCTTTTTTTGACCTTCCTTAGGAAAATGTGATATATGTGATGGTATTACATTTCCAGTGGGAGAGCAGGAAAAACTGAACCAATTAAAAAAATAACATTTCTCTTCTTGCAGAGCAACAAAACAAGGGTGCTGAGTAGAATGAATATGGGCAGAGTGATAGCAATGGAAGATGATATAAATACATCTTCCTCTCCTCCCTCATTTGTCTTGTCTTTGCCATTTTATCCTGCAAAAGAAAGGGTAGAAGTAAACCTGTTATAAAGTTGTGGTGAGCCTTTGAATTCATATTTAACAGCCAGTCTAAAAAGGCAAGTAGCCTGGCTAGATAAACACAATCAACAAAACTGTAGAGCAAATGCTAAGCTACAGTTCCCTTTAATGGCAATGCTTACACAGGCGGCAGCAGTTCAGTGTGAGACACGAGAGGAAATGGCCTCAAGTTGTGCCAGGGGAGGTTTAGATTGGATATTAGCAAAAATTTCTTCACCGAAAGGGTTGTCAAGCAGTGGCACAGGCTGCCCAGGGAAGTGGTTGAGGCACCATCCCTGGAGGTATTTAAAAGACATGTAGATGTGGCACTTAGGGACATGGTTTAGTGGTGGACTTGGCAGTGTTAGGTTAACAGTTGAACTCGATGATCTTAAAGGTCTCTTCCAACCTAAGTGATTCTATGATTCTATGAGTGATCACTCTGCATATGAGTTTCTCAGGTATGTTGCTAATCACCCATCTATTTTCTGTTGGAGTCTCTTGTAGTCTTCTACAAAATTCTTCTACTGTCATGTATAGATTCCCTCATCAGGGTGTGATACAACAGTATATCAGTAAAAAGTCATTTGCAAGAATAGCCATAGAGCCTCCTGAACTTTCAACATCTCTGCTGATACTTTTGGGGTGTGAGAAGTCCAAGCAAGGTCAGATGTGACTGCTACATTCTTGTGATAATTTGATTACATACAGTTTTATTCCAAATTTATTGATAATTGTCTCTGCACAACAATAAAGCTCAGAAACATCTGTATATACATACACAACATATATAGAATAGCACTATAACATAGTACTATAGTGCAATGTGTATAGCAATTTTGTAACTCTGATATTGATATCTATTTAATTTATAATCATGTATTGATATGAGTTACAACTTAATTGTTTTCCAGATGTAACAGTGTTGCATATATGTTGCCAAAACAAACCCTTATTCCACTAAGACTTAGTGGTAGTAACAGGCACTGATTTTAAAAGAAAAACACATTGTATGTGGCTACAGTGTCACATATTCAGTTACTGGAGACACAGCGGAAAAGAATTTTGCATTACTTGTTTACTGATAGTCTTGAGCAGTGAGGTAAGCATCCTCGGAGAAGAAACAAGATGGTTCTGTTTCCTTGGTAGAAAAACACACTTCTTCTTGTGGGACTAGAGGATAGCTTCCCAAGCAAAATGTCTGACTTTCTTGAAATGACATATATTCAGAAACTTGCTACCTCAACCATAAATGCCTACTCCAGGCAGGTGCTGGTAGACCCCTCCTGAAGGGTCTACCCAGGAACAAAAAGTACAGAGTGCTTTTTTTGGGTATTTTTCAAACCTGTTAAAGTCAAAGACTGAAGCAAACATAAATATGCTAATGCAGCCACTAGTTCTGCAATTAATTTTAGGCACCATCTTGCTACACTTATTTCATTATCCTAACTGACATTTTATTCACTTAGTCACAATCACACTGCAGGAAAATTGTAACTGTGCTAACATAACTTAGAATGGAAAGACATAGAGCATCACACATTTCCACCTATTAACAATCAACAGTTGTTTTTTTCCCACAATGTTAAATGTAAAATCTGTAATTCCTAAATTGTATAATATGCTTAGTGTTTGCAACATGGCACATTTGCATATTGAAATGGATGGAAAATAAGAATAATGAACCACGCTGGGAAGTCTGAAAATAAAGAATAAGGGAAAAAAATGTTTAAACTCCTTTATTCTTTTAATCCTTTCAGGATGCAGCTTATGGATAAAATCATTTGCTGGTGACAATCTTTTTAACTACATAGGTTTCAGTAGACATTTAGACATGTCTAGATTGGTCTCCAAAATGTTTCCATTATAATGCTAAGCCTCCATTCACCCTCTGATTGTGCTTTGTTGGCACTTTTGGGCAGGGATTTCCATTTAGCTCTTTTCCAGCTGTTTCAAGGGTCCTTTTCTGCATAAGCTCCAATATAATTTTCAGCTTTTAATTTCTAAATTTTTCTGCATAGCACTACCCATTTTTCTTCCAGGATGATCTTAGAGACAACAGAGTACTGTTTCTCTCCTCTTGATCCAAAACTACAACTAAAGTAAACATAATGCTAGAAAGAACAAAAAAGCAAAACCAAAAACAAAACAACACACACATTTAAAAAAAAAAACAACACAAACCAAAAAAAAAAACCACCCACACCAAAAACAACACAAAAAACCCAACTCGAAGAGGGTTTTTTTCAGCTAAAATATCCAGTCAATTCATCCCTCTTTGTTTAGATAGCCATCACCTAAACTTTCTGGCAATTTGAAAGTATGTCAGCCATTGCACATTTTCTGTGCAAACCTTTAGATGACCTACTCACAATCCATAAAATTATAATGACTCTTAAGAATGTGGACTCCTTTCTCCTCCTCCTTGCCTTAGATATCTACTTCTTAGTACCAAAACCGTATTTTCAACACTTCAGTAAATGACATGCTTACTGGGCTCCCACAGCTCCTACTGAAGTCAAGGTTAGTTACGTTTTACATTGTCCTATGTCTTTCTCCAATACATTTACATGGCAAAGCTACAACTTTATGATCATCAATAACAGTTACAACTATGCAAGCTAACATAATTACAATAAAATCGTATGCTTCAGGGCATAAATTGATAATCTGTAGGAGTCAGGAAAGAACTTTTCTTCTCTCATTATGACATTAAACAATGGACAGGTGCTTTATGGTGGCTGTTGCTGTTATTTGAAGCATCAAGTACAGGCAGCTGCTTATGGAAGCAGAATGCCAGAGTAGGTTTAATAATGGCAATAATCCATCATTACCTCTTTTATATTCTCACAGAATCTCACCCATTAGGTCTCTTATTGTGACAAATAATATTGATAGTACGATGAGCACATAGGTCATTTTTATTTAGTAGTTCCTTTGCTAAAAGAGTACTCCTCAGTATTTCCACCAGTTAATTGGCAATGTATTTTTGTGTTTATAAGTAAAAGCCCTGTGATCAATTCTGGAAGCAAATCTTAAAATGAAAAGTTAAAAGTTGCTGGGAAGTAATGAAAGTAAGAGTATTAACTAAGTGCACATGATTTCAAACCAACCCCCCGAAATGTGGTCCAAAGCCATGTTTTCCCATATTCCATTTCCCTCAGTACAGAGGAAGAGAAGGAGCAAGAAATAAAAGAAAACAATCCAATAAAAATAATGTAAAATTGACTACAGAAACCATGACAAAATGAGAGAGAAATACAATAAACACAGCCTAGAGGAAGTTCTTCAGTTCCTTGGATGATCTGTTTCCAGTGAGGATTGTCTACTTATTAATTCTTTTTATTCTAAAAAAAATTCCTAAACTGTGGATACTGGGGAAAACAAAACAAAACAAAACACTTTTATCAATTTTTAATTGATAAATTGATTGATTTTTATTCTTTCTAAATTCATTAGCCTACAATATTACTCCACAGTTTTGCCAGATGGTCAGTGAAATCAAGAACTAAGTTCAAATAGGTAGATTTTCCTCTTAGAACTAACATTATTGACTTGAATCCCCGGCCAGAATTTTTCAAATCACTAACTACATTCTCCTGGTACCCTTAGTAGTTAACCCTGCCCACCTCTCTCCCTTGGGATAAACGCCTAATTGTGTCCTTCAACGACAGAGGAATGGAAGGGAGATTAAAATCACTAGGCTACAGTTAGCCTTTAGGAAGATTCCCTCAGATTCTTAACTTTGTTGTTAAAGCCAGGTGAGGTGAATTCTGATTCTGTATACGAAACAAAGAAAACTTCATTGTTAGAAAATGAAACTCATCATTATTGCATGTGGATCTATAATAAATAAAACAGTTGTAGTATCTTGGAGAGGGAGAAGACCAGGAAACCCTTAGCTTGGGTCCCCAGCAGCTGGCATGAATATCTAGTAGATAAACAGTCCTGTACCAGACCATTTACCTCTCTCCCATCCAGAAAATTGTTCTCATATCACAGTTTGGTGTTCAGTTCCCAAATGAGGAATGTATTCAGCCAACCTGTCTCGGATCTCTTGGGAAATGTTACCTAGTGCCATCATCATTCTCCATCTTCAATGTATTATAACTTCTTTCAAGCATTGCATGAAATTGAAAAGATATAATGAGAGTTTGCTTAATTTCACTGACCTGTCAAAGCACCCAGATCCCAAATTTCTGTGATACATTAGCTGTATCATTGTCATCAAGGTTATCTCTAACAGCCTCCACATCAGGCTGCCTACATTGAAAAATCTGAGTTTGCAAAAAGTAATAGTGCTTTGGAAAATTAGAGGAATTCCTGGTCAAAAACCTGCACAAATGAAGCTTGCTTGACAGCCCTATTTTATGTTCCTCTCACATAAACAGAGGACAGAGGTTTCTTTCTCTCTGAAGCTCTGTCCATCTGTGTTCTTTGCTAAATTAATAAGGCAAACAAAACCGTCTGGGTCATTGTTCCAGTGGATCCACAGAAGGGAATAGTCTTTCTTGTTCTTTAAAACTTGAGAACATAGATATGGTTAATTCACAAACTTGTACACTCAAATATCCATACCAGAAACAGTCAAATCAAGAAACAGCTATAATGCCATGAGACATCTATAATTAGTCATACCCATTCCACAAACCTGAGTCTGAAACATTACATATTTATAAAGCCCTGTTTGCAATAGCTCTATGAAGATAAAGCACATTTTTTTTTTTTCCCCCAGATAGGCTTGAGAAAATCACACTACACTCACTAGTACTGAATAAAGGAAAAAAGATTAATTTCTAAAAAAACTTACATAAAATATCAAATTCTGGCCAGAGTGAAGACATTTCGTTTTAACAGGGTCGTATATGGATATTTTTAGGCTGTGTTCTACATGAGGAGTGTGTGTATGTATGTACAAAAGAATAACACTCAGATTAAATTGAGGGTGTAGATTTTCACTGGATCTAAATCTGTTCACTTGATCTTAATTTACTCTGCTTGAAGTTGGAGCAGGATCCTGATTCAGTTTTCACAATCAAACTGCAAACTTATATCTGAACAGACTCTAAATTCAGGACCAGTCTTTGTGGCTTAGGCATATCATTGTTTTAAAAAACAGCAGAAATCATCCTTGCAACACAAAACGTAGAAACACAGTATCTGTGAGAGCTGCTCATTCCTAAAAGAAATATTTTACATTAAAAAATCCCTTCACAATAAACTCTGGAAGACTCAATGGAAGAAAACATAAGGATTCTTTTTTGCATGTTGTTTAATCACCCCTGCTTCAAGCCAGAAGAATTCACTATTCCCTTTCGGATGTGATCTGCAATGCAAGCTATGCTCATCCAAGAAGGCTACTGGTGCAGCTCTTTAAGGTGTGACTAAAGAAATGTTTTCTGAATTCAGAAAAGATGAGATGGAAATCATACACAGTTGAGACCTCTAGAAGTTTAATGATGAGTTTATTTGGTTAGGAGGTATTGCTGTCTGTTTTTCATTTTCATTTACTGTTACTTTTTTAAGTCAAAGACTAGCATGCACCAATGCAAGTCCATCTTGACAAGATTGCACAACTGTTTCATCTATCAAATTCATAAAGATGCTTATAGATTTGTCATTACACTCATGTATTTTTTACAATGTTTATTACTATGTAGATGTCCCATCTGTTTTCAGTCCCAGTGAACACTAATAGCACCTTATGTCTGGATCTCTGACAAATTCAGAGGTCAAATATTTCCCCAGAAAGGTTCCCCCATTGCAAAGAAAAATGAGAAAAGGAATAATGCTGCAAATAGCTGAGCTATAGCTCAGCTGGAAAATACAGTCAGTCTTCTTTTGGGATTATAAAACATTTCTTTGCCAAAGACAATAAGAGCTGGAAAACAATAATTGTTATAGAAATGAAGATACACGTTATGCATTGGGGTTTTGATATGAATACTTTAAGAACTGAAAACTGACTGAAAGGTAATCAAATCTTTGCAAAAACAAATCATATTAGCAGGAATTTTCTAATGTACAGATGTAAAGTCTTTTGAAATTCAGTGAGAGAACAAATGAATAGAGGGGAAAGAAAGTTTAAAGACATTTTGGCAAAACCAAAATACTATCACAATCAATTTGGAAAAGTGCAAATGAGTATGTATAAATAAAAACTGTTCAGAAGAAAAGTGATCGTATCCAGCTAAAGTAAAAAAATGGCAAATGTCATTTCCAACATAACGTGGCTGCAATAGAATATAGAGCAAATATTCTATAGAAAAATATTTTAAATTCAATACAGTTGTTCATCTGTGTACTACAGTCTATCGCTAGTTGAAATGACCCATGCCTGGGAGCTGGTCCAGTGAGTTTCCACACATTAGTACACTATCAACGGCACAATCAAGTAATGAAATGCAGTCTTCTGGCCTTAGCATACCAGACTGGGGAACCATGGAGGGATCCAGCTGTCAGTGTAATATTAATCATCACATTTTTTTCATTTGTTTTTACACTGGTGTATCCTGTAAAAAAAAAAATACTATTTTATAACTGTTCTACTTTCTATTTTGTAGAAGTCGTGTGGTCACGTAATAGGCATCAGGCATAAATTTAATAGGAAACAGGCTCAACTGTTATTCAGTTCTTCTAATTTTACTGTTGTTGTTCTTGATCTCTTGATCTCTTCTCTGTATATTGCAGAGGGAAACAACAGAATAGTAAAGAGTTATTCTGTTTAGTATCCTCTAGAATAGAAAGAGATTCGTCAATGTTACCTCATTACAAATTATTATTTTTATTCTTAAACAGGAAATTGAGTTGATATCAGATCTCTTTTTAAATTTATATCTTATGAAAGCAAAACATAACGAACATAGGCATTTTTAGGTCTTTTAACAGTTATCATTCAAATGCAATAAAGATAGTTGCATTTAAATGTAATGTTTGATAATTCCAGTATTTTTGTAACATATTAAAGAAAACCACTGAATGTCCAAATCAGCACATTTTTCACTTGACCTTCTACGGATACGACAAACACTGATACTTTTTTCTGTCTTTGGTCAAATACTTGTACATCCTCTGCACTGAAGGCTGATTCTATGTTAACTACAAAAACTACAGAGCTTTTACTAAGGAAATCAGTCTCATGGAAAACTGTCCAATGTCAACAACATTATATTCTTTTATCTTCTAGTTTGAGGAAATAAAAAATACAATAATTTTCATACCAAAAGATGGATTTTTTTCCCTACAAAAATCTGCAGAACGTGAAGGCAATAGGAACCTAACATCCTACTCTCTTCAGTTATCGGAGCTACATTTTAAGATAAAATATTCTGCACTCTAATAGCACTGAACCATCACCTTTCTGTAAGTGGGTATCTTTAATAGATATATTGAAATAATTTGAAGTCAATAAAAGGACTCTCATTTTCTTTAGTGACTTTGGATCAGGCTCAAAACCATTTATTTCTACCATTTCATTTTTTCTCCCATTTTAGATATCCAGTTTAACTTCAGAACATGATTGATTGCAGCTAATATTAGCCTTTAAAACTGTTAGGTATTTAGGATGCCTCTATAGTCAACTAATATATATCGCAGAATGATTAGAGGTGCTTGTCTTTCATCCCTAAATACTGGTGAAGTCTAAATAGATATACATTGCTAGATTTGTGACAAGTAAAGATGTACTAAGTGAATCCCAATCTGTCCATTTTAAGGTCTTCAGCATAAATATTTAGAAATTACATATCCAGATACCCTAAATATGCATCCCAAATTTTGGATCTCCTTAGTAAACTATACACTGATGGTAGCACTGAACTACTGAACGGGCAATCTGCTGTACATGCTAAAAAAAGTACCTCATTATTTCTAACGATGGTCTTTTGATTAACATGCTAGACAGAGACTCAAGCTATCCTTACATTCACAGGCAGCTCCACTGAACAGGAAGAGTCTTTTGTTGGTCTTCTGTTTTTAAAGCAGAATGTTTCAAAAGAATTTCCCTTCCCTCTTTCCATTTCTTTTAACATAGAGCTCCTTACAAATTCAAATCCTTTAGCTTGTGGTATTTTTATTAGTGCCTATTAAATTGTAACTAATCGCACTTACTAATATATTATCATGAATAGTTGTATTGACATGTTCTCTGTTTTCTCAGATATAATTTCTAAATTATGTTAAAATGTCTACATTTCTTCATTAAAATTAGGATAAAAGTCTTCTTTTATACAATATATTTTCTGTTATTAAAGCACATCATAGCTAATGTACCTCAATTCCGTAACAATACATGTCTCTTTTTTTTCAGAGCCATGAAAACTAATACTTTTTTTTCTGAAATCACAGTAGCAAGTTGCAAATGATGTATGAAATGAAAAAATCCTAATCCAGTGTGCAGACAGAATATGGACAATGCTAGGCATTCTTAGACAAGACATCCACAAGAAAAAAAAATAAAAGAAGAAAAAAAAAAAAAAGATGAAAAAAAATTATTAGAATAAGCCAGGACACTTAAAGGTACATCCAAAGCCCATTGTAGCCACAGAAAGACTCTTATTAACCTCTGTAGACTTTGGATGCAGTGATTCTAGATGGCTTTTTTGAAGGAATGCCTTTTTTTATCTCTTCTGTCAGACTTGTTTCTTTGAATCTTTAAAGCTCCTGGCAGTCATACATCTCTAATACCAATGTTTCCTCAGACCAATGTTTCCTCAGACCATATACTTCAAATCCTCTGCATATACTTGAAATAGATAAACAAGAAATTTTCATTGAAAAATGACAGAATTATAGAAAAGTCCAGGTTAGAAGGGAACTCTGGGATCACATGTTCGCCTTTCTGTTGAAAGGAGGCACTCAATTAGGTTCTTCATGGTGCTGTTAAAACAGCCTTGAATATATCCAGTGAAGGAGATTCTACCACTCCTCTGGGCAACTTATTGCAAGATTTCATTATTCCCACAGGAAAGATTATGTTTCTTATATGCAGATGGAATTTTCCCTGAAGAAACTTGTGTGTGTTGTCCTGCCACCATGCATTCTTGTGAAGGAAGTATCACCATCTTTGCAGTAATAGCTTTTTAGGTGCTGGAAGCCTCCTCCTCTCCATGCTGGATAAACTCAATTTCTTCAATATTTTCATGCATCGAGTTCTCCAGTCCTCTAAACATCAGAGTGGTGGCCCACCACCGGACCCTTTCCAATTTTTCAGTTTTTCCCCTCACTTGAACTGGGGGAACCACAGCTGGACCAGCTTATTCCAGGTGTGGCCTAAGAAGTTCCAAACAGAGTGGACTAATCACACACCTTTATTTGCTGGATTCGCCCTTATAGATGCAGCCTAGGACATGATTTGCCTTCCCTGCTGCCCTACCACACTGCTAACTGATGTTCATATTCCTGTCCATCAGGACCTCCAGAGGCATTTCAGCAGAACTATACCTCAGCCTGGATTGCCACTGAGGATTATTCCATCCCCTATGGAGTACTTTCCACTTATCTTTGTTAAACCTCATAAAACTCTTGCTAGCCCGATCTTCCAGCCCGCTGAAGTGTCTCAATATAGTGACTCTTCATTCCACTGTATCTGCCTCTCCTCCCGATCGGATGTTGTCTGCAGGCTTGATGAGGAGGCATTCGGTACTGTCATCCAGATCATTTACAAAGGTTTCGGATAGTATTGGACCCAGTATTCACCACTTTATGAGGGAAAAGCTTTTCTGAAAGTGTTTTCTTCACAGCATGAGGAAAAAAGAAAGCAGAAATTATTTTATTCTGACAGAATAATGGTGCAACACAAAATCCAGGGGCATAAATGGGTACTTCTACATTATACATTTTGTGTGTTGAAGAGATACGTTTGGTGCAAATTTGCTTGGATCCATTCTTGGAGTCCTGCAGCATGCACCTGAGGGCACCACTGGTGTGCTCAGAACAGTTTCCCTCCCGGTGGAACCAGCACTGAAGTCATAGAGCAGGGAGCCACTTAAAGCACTCCACATGCCACGTGAATGCAAGGTGGATGCAAGGTTCTCCAGCAGCTCTTTCTAGGTGTGCATGGTTTGTGCTAGGATCAGAATCTCATGCAACCTTCTTTGCTAGTAATTTCATGATGAGACAGGACGTACAGTCCTGGAACCATAACAGACCACGTCAAATCAAATGTTTGTCCTTCCTTCCTTGTGTTGCACCTGTCAATAGTGTAGACGCATCCAATAAGAACTACCTTTGGATTCAGTGTAATTTGATTGGGCTCCAAACACATAGAGTAATCCTGAGTAATAATCAGGAAATCTTGATTCTTCACAGATTGTTTTAGATTATCCCTCATAAAATATCTATGACTTGTGCAGGTAGGTGGATTGTAAACCATTTGACAGAGAACTATTGCAGCCCTCTAAATACGGTATTGCTGACCA
This sequence comes from Phoenicopterus ruber ruber, assembly GCA_009819775.1. Lineage (NCBI taxonomy): Eukaryota > Metazoa > Chordata > Aves > Phoenicopteriformes > Phoenicopteridae > Phoenicopterus > Phoenicopterus ruber. The sequence continues at coordinate 153,091,134 of CM020216.1, read as the reverse complement.
CAATGTCTAAGTTAACTCTTCAGGGCCTCGGGAGCAAAAATTGTCCAGACTGATCTTGCCCTGCCTAGAGCTTTGGTTTAGCTTGTTTCACTGTAACAACTGGCTAACAATGAGGTGAATACTAGCTAATTCAATCTAGCTCTAGCTGAATTTTCTGCAATTATTACACCTCTTGTTATAATAATTTTGATAAATTTCTGTAACTAACAGATCTTAATAGCGAGTAGGATTTTTACAACTCTAGAATAAAAATAAAAAGTACAAGTGTAGGATGATAGCAGAGGCCTTGAAAGTGTGGGCATAGGACTATAACAGAGGCTCCAAGCTTGTAACACCTAAAAAATTATCAAATCCTGGTCAATAATGGAATACAGTCTTGAGAGCTACGTAAAACTAGTTTTATGTATAACAAAGTGAACAAAGAAAAGGTGTCCAACATATATAAAGCATGCCATACATATTAAATTCATATATAAAGTGGAATTTAAATGAATTAAGAAAGATGTAAAAAATGTAACAAAACAAGCCCACACAAAGCCCAGAGGGAGCAGGAAGCACCCCCCATTAGAAGTATCATACTCAGAAAAAAAATCAGTCAATTGGTGACTCGTCTTAAAGCCCCCCATAATTTTTTCTTGAGGAAGGTTAGCCCTGTTAACCTTAGGATCCCAGAGGCAGTGCAAGGGTAAGCACAAAACCAGAGAAAAGGGACAGACACTAGGAAGTATGTGTGTAACAATTTTAACCATATTATCAGTGAAAGTTTTCCCCTTTTTCTGTAATAATTAGAGAATTTAGACTATAAATGTTACTATAATTGTTAGACTATTAATGTTAGTATCATTGTAACTCTCAAATAGCTCTTTGGTTAGTCTGTTAAGACTTTAATTAGACTAACAAATTTTAACTTTGCATATAAGGTAATGTTTCTCAGTCCACATTAATTGCATTAAGTGCAACACTTTTTGAAGTTGAGTATATCTAGTCTTAAGCCACTTCTTTTTCTATTTTATTCATTTCATTTTATTCAAAACTGGCTATGACAACTGTAGGGTATTTTTTCATCTTTTTCAATTAAAACATTAAAGAATACTTTAGAAAAGACCTTGAATTGTTTTGGTGAGGTAGAGAGAATAGAATTCTTTGGGCTAGATCCATAGGGAAGGTTTTATTAAACAAATAGTTCCTTTAGGGTTTACCTGAATACACAGGGATCCCAGCATTCACATAATTCCTACCTAGTTGCTATATAGCCCTGTAGGAGCCAAAAGCCCTATGGTCATAAAAATAAACATATTGAAATTCTCTAGGCATCTATAATTCTATTTCCAAGTAGTTACAGACACACATATTGAAGAATCTTAGATTATAAATGGGTGGATGGGTGCAAATGAACGGATACAGAATCTTTAGGAAGAACAGACCAGGAAGATGAGGAGATGGAGTTGCCCTTGATGTGAGGGAACAGCAGCAGTGCATTGAACTGCCTTGGGATGGATGATGAGCAAGCTGAGAGTTTATGGGTCAGGATTAGAGGGCAATCCAGCTTGAGTGACATTGTGGTCAGCACATTGTGCAGCAAAAAAAGGTCAACAGCCTTCTGAGCCGCACTAGGCAGACCATTGCCAGTAGGTCAAGGGCGGTGATCCTTCACCTCTGCTCAGCCCTGGTGAAACACATTTGCAGTGGTACATCCAGCTCTGCGCTGTCCAGTACAAAAGAGACATGGACATACTGGAGCAAGTCTAAAGAATGGCCACAAAGACAAAAGAGACTGGGGTATCTGACATAAAAGGAAAGGCTAAAGAGAGTGTGGTCTCTTTAGCTTGAAGAGAGAAGGCTCAGGGGAGGGTCTTATCAATGTGTATAAACATCTGATGGGGGACAGTAAAGAAGATGGTGCCAGACTCTTATCATTCATGCCCAGTGACAGGACAAGAGGTAATGGGCACAAATGAAAACACAGGAAATTCTATTTAACCATAAACAAAAAAAGAATGCTGTAAGGGTGATTGAACTCTGGAACAGGTTTGCCCAAAGAGGCTGTGGACCTTGGAGATATTAAAAACCCATCTGGACATGTACCTGAGCCCCCTGCTCTTGGTGACCCCACTTTGAGCAGGTAGGTTGGACTAGAAGACCTCCAGAGGCTTCCAACCTCAACTATTTTGTGATTCTGCAAATATTTATCTCATTCTTCATACACTGAGATTAAAAACTGAAGTGTTCCTCTACCACTCTGATAATTTCTAATTTGTGTTTTCATTACATAAAATCTCACATATGCAATGTCCCTAATATTTTTCTTGTTACCTCAAAATTTAAAATCTTTACCAGAGTTATCAGAAACTTATGTTTAATTCTGTCTTCTTGTAGGCTTTTAAAACACACTCTTATATTTCGTAACAGTCTCCTGGCACTGGGTTACAGAGTACTCTGATGTGGTGTTTCCTTTAAATATTTTGCAGAACACCTTTAACTTCCACGTACAATTAAAACCCAGTTTGGTGAGAAGGAATAGATAAACTACCTCTATAGCTAGTAACTACGGCATTCTCACAAAGAATATGCATGGTTAAATGCTGTCACTATACATTTATTAATTAATTGATCTTTAAGTTTTACTTGAAGAAACAGCTAAAAGACTTTCACCCTGTGCGGAGATACCTCAGTACACCTTTTAAATTAGCTAAGATCACACAGTCTCCATTTCTTAGGTGTACTCTGTGACAGAGGACTCTAGGGGTCCCCAAAGCACTTTAAAGCTCTGGGTATCACCAGGTTGTAAGGAACTCAAGAACTATAAAAAAACAATCTCAGCTTTGATAACATCCCACTCCCACATTTCTTTCTCTTTAACATTTTCCAAACAAAATACTAGGGAACTACAGATCTGTGGTTAACAGTGGGTTAGGACCAAATGGATTTGGGGATGAGCAGCTGTAAAAAGATTAAAGAGATAGGAGCTTAAGAAGTTTCAGAGGACATGCTAAGGTTACCCTCTATTTTACTAAGAACAGTATCATTTCAATATTATGCAGCATAATTTGAAGCATTCATAACACTATTTCATGGCATTCAGTACAACTGGGAAAAAAAAAAAAAAAAGTGGTGTGATAACTAACTTGCCAAAATTTTATGCAGCCTGGACCACAACTAATATTAAAGAGGAAAGGTTTACTCCTAGTCTTATTGTGTGGAACAAAAAGACTAGTCTCACCCTTGAGGCTGCAATGCTGTAGACAGAAGGTTCACGTGGTTATACTGATTTCTTTCTTTTTTCTTTTTAGAAAAATTGATTTCACTGTACCCTTTAATGTTGTACGTGTATATGATGATATATTTCTCCCATAAGTGTTTTACTGATATCATTATTCCATGGCAGATTAAGTGAAATTCAGTTCCAAATTAAAACATTTATATTTTGCTATCCTAATGTAGTTTACTCTATACATCCAAGCTCCCATGACAGTCAATATAGAGCTACCAACAGAAACTCCAGAAATGCTCACCTTAGATTAGACACCTATATTTGCTCAACCAAATTGCTCTCTAATATCTATTGACTGTCCTGATTAAATTTTCATTGACATAATGGAGACTAGACACATATCTCACCAGTGTGAGATACGGAACTAAGTGAGCTTATCAGAGGTAAACGTGGGGATTAATGCCTCCTGTGCGGATGTACAACATGTGTTCTTCTTTTCCCCATTTCTGAATTTTTCGTAAGACTTGGTGCTAAACTTACTGTACTGTCAAATCATGGATTTTACGCTGTGGAAAACTTTTATATCTGAACTCTTTCTGAAGCCTTTTTTGTTTTGAAGAAAGTAACTAATATGTTCTGTATTTGACTTTAATTGACTCTCATACTCTGACCTTAAGTTTGCAATATTTCCTCTGTACTTACTTTCTTGTTTTGAACTTGGAGAGTTGTATTCCTCTAAGCATTAATCAGAAGAAAAGTAAAAACTGGAAACAAAGCCCACAAAATATATTCCCTTAACATGGCTGTCTTTTTCAGTCCAGTTTATTTTTGTTGTACTTTTTGTCGTACTGGGAGAGCTTTAAAGTAGAATTCGTGAGGGAAAGGGATACCACCAGTATTGCAGTAAGTAAGCCAAGGGTTGGCATGGCATCGCCAGAGGGTGGCAATCCTAGTGGGAACATTTACACTGCTCCTGGGAGCACAGAGGGCTCAGGGCTGTAGCTGAAATGCTTGTACACCAACGCACGCAGCATAAGAAACAAAGAGGATGAACTGGAAGCGTTGGTCAGCTCCCAGAGCCATGATATCATTGGTGTTAGTGAGACTTGGTGGAATGAGTCCCACAATTGGAGTGCTGGGATGGAGGGCTACAGGTTGTTCAGGAGGGATAGGCAGGGCAGGAGAGGTGGAGGTGTTGCACTATATGTAAGAGAGAAGTTTGATTGCACAGCCCTTACAGTTAGTGATGACGTGGTTGAGAGCCTCTGGGTGAGGATTAGGGAGATGGAAGACAAAGCAGATAGCATTGTGGGTGCCTACTATTGATCGCCCAGCCAAGATCATAGCACTGATGAGTTTTTCTATAGGCAACTAGGAGAAATCTCTGGATTGGTAGCCCCTGTCCTTATGTGAGATTTCAACTTCCCAGACATCAACTGGGAATATCATGCTGCCATGACAAGCAGATCTTGGAAATTCTTGAAGTTTGGAAGAGATAATTTCTTGTCCCAAGTACTCACTGAGCCCACTAGGAAGGACGCCCTCCTAGACTACTATTTGTGAATAGAGAAAGACTCATGGGGGATATGACGGTAGGTGGCTGTCTTGGCCACAGTGACCATGAAATGGTTGAGTTTAAAATTTTCTGTGTAACGAGAAAGAAGGACAGCAGAGTTGCTGCACTGGACTTCAGGAGAGCAAACTTTAAGCTATTCAGGGAGCTATTTAGCAGAGTTCCCTGGGAATCTGTTTTTGAGGGCTTAGGAGTCCACAAGTGCTGTCAGTCTTTAAGAACCACCTTTTAGAAGCACAAGAGCAGGCAATTCCACTGTGTTTTAAGTCAAGCAAGAGGGACAGAAGACCAGCTTGGCTGAACAGGGAACTCTTCATGGAGCTCAAGAGGAAAAAGAAACTGTATAATCTCTGGAAGTGAGGTCAGGCTTCAGCGGAAGATTACAGAGCTGTGGTTCACATATGCAGGAAGAAAACATGAAATGCCAAAGCTTAATTAGAGTTGAAACTGCTCAGTGTGGGTCAGACAAGAAATGCTTTTTAAAGTATTCTAATAGCAAGAGGATGTCTAAGGAAAACATTGGACCGATACTTGTTGAAGACGGTCATCTGACTAATAGGGATGAAGAGAAAGCAGAGGCATTCAGTGTGTTTCTTGCTTCTGTCTTTAATAATACTGACAGACCTTGGGCTGCCCAGTCCTCTGAGTTGGAGGACCACGACTGCAGAAACCATGACTTTCCATTGGTGGACACTGGAATTGTAAGGGACCAGCTGTGTCAGTGGAATGTTCACAAGTCCATGAGGCCTGATGGGATTTGTCCCAGAACACTGAAGGAGCTAGCAGGTGTGTCCTGGTTGCGGCTGGGATAGGGTTAATTTTCGCCAGAAGCTGGCCGGGGTCTATTCTATGCCATGTGACCATCACGCTCACTATATAGAGGGGGTCCACCGGAGCCGGGGGGATCGCTGCTTGGGAGCAGGCTGGGCGTCGGGCTCCAGGCGGGGAGTGACCCATACGGGAAGCACCGCTAAGTACACGCTGTTGTTGTTATTGTTGGGGTTTCTTGCTTGTTTGTTTTCTTTCCCTTTTTTGTCCGTTTAAACTGTTTTTATTAACCCACGAGTTTTGCCTTTCTTTGTCCTGAATCTCTCCCCGTCCCGCCACGGAGTGGGGGGGTGAGCGAGCAACCGTGTGGCTCAGCCTGCGACGGGGGCTAAACCACAACAAGGTGTTACAGCAGGACCCCTCTTAATCATCTACCAAAGGTCTTGGGAGTCTGGGGAGGTCCCTGCTGACAAAAAGGGTGTGAGGGAAGACCCAGGGCACTACAGACCTGGTAGTGTAACCTCCGTTCTTGGAGAAATTATGGAGAAGATTATACTGGGTACTACTGAAAGGCATTTAAAGAACAAGGCAATCATCAGGCAGAGTCAAATTGGGTTCACAAAGGGAAAGTCCTGTCAAATTAATTTGAGATCCTTCTATGATAAGGTCACCCACCTAGTGGATGAAGGGAAGGTGGTGGATGTAGTTTTTCTGGATTTTAGTAAGGCTTTTGGTACTGTCCCTCACAGCATCCATCTGGACAAGTTGTCCAACTGTGGGATGAGCGGGTTCATGGGGCGCTGGGTGAAGAACTGGCTGAACGGCAGTACTCAAAGGGTTGTAGCGAATGGGGCTACATCTGTCTGGTGACCGGTCACCAGCAATGTTCCTTAGGGTTCAATTCTAGGGCCAGTTCTGTTCAATATATTTACTACTGATCTTCATGCAGGACTTGAATACACCCTTAGTAAGTTTGCTGATGATACCAAACTGGGAGGTGCCGTTGACTCTCTCGAGAGACAAGAGGCCTTGCAGAGGGATCCAGATAGATTGGAGCATTGGGCTATGATTAATGGGATGAAATTTAACAAGTCCAAGTGCCAGATTCTGCAGCTAGGACAGAGTAATGTTGGGCACAAGTGTAAATTGGGAGAGGAGTGGCTGGAGAGCAGCCCTGCAGAAAGGGACCTGGAGTGCTGGTTGGCAGCAGACTCAATATGAGATAGCGGTGTGCCCTGGCAGCCAAGAGGGCAAACCGCATCCTGGGATGTATTAAATACAGTATAACCAGTTGGTCAAAAGAGGTGTTTGTCCCACTGTATTCAGTGTTGGTGCAGCCTCGCCTCAAGTACTGTGTGGAGTTCTGGGCCCCACCATTTAAGAAGGATGTTCAGGTCCTTGAATGCACACAGAGGAGGGCAGCAAAGCTGGTGACAGGGCTGGAAGGCATGTCCTCTGAGGAGTGGCTGAGGACTTTGGGCTTGTCTAGTTTGGAGGAAAGGAGGCTGAGGGGCAACCTCTTTGCTTTCTACAGCTTCCTGAGGAGGGGATGTGGAGAGGGAGGTGCTGATCTCTTCTCCCTGGGATCCAGTGATAGGACATGTGGGAATGGTTCAAAGCTGTACCAGGTGAGGTTTAGACTGGACACTGGGAAACATTTCTTTATAGAGAGGGTGGTCAGACACTGGAACAGGCTCCCTAGAGAGGTGGTCGACGCCCCAAGCCTGTCAGTGTTTAAGCGGCATTTGGACAATGCCCTTAATAATATGCTTTAACTTGTTGTCAGCCCTGAAGTGGACAGGGAGTTGGACTAGCTGATCATGGTAGGTCCCCTCCAACTGAAAATATTCTATTCTATTCTACTCTGCTTCCGCTAAAGAAGATTTGCCCTATTCTTCCTCTGGAAAAAATAAACTCCTGCTTTCTACACACCTACTTCTTGCCTGAAAGTAGATGCAAATGATCTAGCAAAAGCAAAAGAAAAAAGAAAGGAGAGAGGAGAAAAAGTATCTCCTTTATTTATCCACATCTCAAACTAAACTTTTCTTTAAAATCTTTCCATATATTTAATATAAAAGAATGTTTTGTACCAGTTCAGCTATGTGACTCTAAGAAGAATCAACTGGCTGTGGAATAGAGTTACTGGTGGTTTTATTACTAAAGAAATGGAAGGAGAAAACCCTCTCTCTTACAGTAATTTGATTTTCAATTTGAGCATGATGTTAGTTACTGGAAAGTCCTGGACAACGTTGAAAATAAGAGTGGCAAATGGTCGTCAACATTAAAAGGCTTCAACATATAATGCTGGTAGTACTACGGTGTTCTGGTGGCTCACTAAAAAGATTAAGTAACAAACTTTTGATTCAGTCAAAATCCATGTACATAATATCTGATTCTGGCATCTGTGCATGGTTACTTACAAAAGTTCAAGATCTTGCTGTTTTCTTATTAGGCATTTCATAACCTATGTATTTTAGATTTATTTTTCAGCTACATTTCTTCCAGACATGTATTTTGTGAATACCTCCTTAGTGAATGATCCAATAAGAGGCAACTGGGTGAGGGGAGTATTTTATTTTCCAGCTGACGACAATTCTGAAGCAAGCTGCCTCTTGACATTTAATAAACTAGCACTCAAATGAAGGACTGATTGTTTATTGCGTAAAACATTGTTTGATTTGTCTCCAATCATATTTTGGGTATTTTAACATTTACAATGTAACTTTAAAAACTTTTAGCACATTGTGAATTCAGAATCACGTCACCTACAATAAAGATGTGGATCTGCTCTAGATCACAGTGTTATCTATTTCATTAAGCTGGCTACTTTTTCTGTCAGGTTGAAATGTAGCTTAACAGCTTTTATTTTGTAAAACAAACTTGCTTGACAAAGGTACACAATAAACATGGAATTCTGGGATACCAGTTTTCAAAGAGCAATTACATCAAATTTTATTGATATATGTGATGGCTTGCAATCTTCCAAAATGTGACATATACAGATAATCATCCTCAGATTTGTTTCCTTTTTTTCCCCTTTTTTTCTTATTACAATCAGAGCTTGTATGTCCAGACTTCCCTATAGGGTACCATACATTATCTATCATGGGCTTACACTGTAAAAGAACAAACACATAAAAAAGTTAGAAAAGAGGACCAAATCAACAAACTGTAACCGTAATTTTTAAGACATGAGTCATAATTTTCAAAAAAAGGATTATTAAAGTCAAGTTCCTTAGTTTATGTTTAAGCTCAATTAAATTAATAGGAACTTCTAAGAGTTTTGTTTTCAGGTACTGTTATCACCTAAATAGGTGTAAAAAAGATGCCTTTATATGGATTTTAAGAGTTTGGTTTTAATTTGGTTAAGATGTGCAAAGTAACAATGCGTAAAATGAGTACATATTGATTTTTGACCCATATACATCTTATGTGTGAAGTGTTTCATATTCCAAAGCTAGTGGGTTAATTTAGGTAACTGAGAAGTTTATGACTTTTTTTATTTTATTTGTTTATGGATTGATGATAGCTGCGTTTCCTTCCTTGGTTATAGATAAGGCTGTGATTTGACATGGATTTATTTTGGCCACAGCTCAAGTGGTAAGCAGCCTCCAAACCCTCCACACAGCCTTCCCTCTGTACCACCAACTGTGCCGGTATGATTTTTGGGGGGCTCCAGAACTGCCAGGTGAAAGAACTGGTCCTGATGAAGACAATTTAGAGAGGAAGAAAAAAGGGAAGGAAAAAGTATTTTTAGATTGAGTCGATCCCCTAATCTCATTCGCCACAGACAGCTGTATCAGTGCACGTAACTGGGGCAGGACGTGCCAGGGCAGCTGTAAATGGCAGAAATGGAACTGGTTAAAGAAATCTATGTCAAACCATACCCTGACTGTAAAAGGTTCAGCCCTTTGTGGCAGCCAGTTGATTGCTTACTTCCCTTGATATTTCAGTCTTCTAACAGAGGACTCTATACTATAACCTTTACTTGGGCTAAGTAGTAGTTATTAACCCAAGCTTTCATACTGAAGTGCCATTGAAGTCAGTCGGAATATTTACGTCAGTAAACGCCACAAGGGTATGTTAAGGATTATGGCACTGGACTCTTCCATTTGTTCATAAGCTGCTCGGTCAGCTGACATTTCTGGCATATAAATGCCTCTGGATCTCAGGGTTTTGTTTTGTTTTCATTTACTAAACACATTTGAGTAGATACATCTAAGACAAATAAAATTAAAAGAAAATATGAAAAACTCAGTGAGTCATTCACCTTACCCGTCAGCAGCACTAGAAATAATAAACATCAGTATTAAAAGGCAATAGCACTAGGAGTCATCAAGTAGTATAAGACATCTATCTACTTATTGTGAATAATGCATTATCTTTAGAATGCTCCACTCAAAGGAAGGGGAATGCTCGAGAAGGGCTCCTCCAGAATCACACGAGAAAGGAGACAACATAATGTTTACTCTGAACGCGACTTTTTAAGAATGAGACTTCTTAAGATATGGACAGTAGAATCTTAATGAATTCAAAGGTTTTTATCACAGAATAATGTAACATTTCAAATTTTCCTAGTGCTTTAGATTATTTTGCCTCCATGACCAGAGGATAGATGAATTTAAACAGATGACTAACTTTTATTGACCTAACACTGGGAAGAAACGCTGAATGTGTACCTCTTCCAGTTCCCCGTCATTTAATAGGGTTTGGTGGAAGATTTCAAAGCACTTTCCATAGCCAATAGCTTAGCCTTACTCTGCTGCCTCGTAGAATTGATTCACTTTTCCACTCAATCTTATTTTATCACATAAAGGATAACAAGGACAACATTATTTTTTCAAGGATTCTCTGTTCCTCTTACAGGCAAAAAAAAAATATACTGGTCCTATCCTTAGAGCTGGTCCATTGAGACTTACTTTTGCTGGATATTGGTGATGATTTATGGTGAATGAACCATTTTTAGAGGTAGATTCCTGTTGGTTTAATCTGAATTATGCTTCCTGAAGCCCTGATCAGTTATTAATCAGATTCATGTAATCGTGGAAAATGAATCTGGTATGCATCGGAGCCACTAGGAGAGCAGGGGGAGAAGGGCAGGAAAAGAATTCTGGCAAGTGGAAAAGGGCAAAGAAGAAAGAAGATGAAGGGCTGTAATCATGTGGGAAATAAATGCTAGGAATAAAAGGCAAAATTGGTAGAAGGAAAATATTATTAGAAATTTGATATCAAATAAATTAATATTTTTAATAAATCTATTATTAAGCTTATTTAGCCTAGAATTTAAAGAGTATTGAAAATATATTAGCAGTATCTCAGTGACAATGATGTGGTGGAAGGATATAAATGGGAAGGAAGGGAAGACGGACGGACGGACGGACGGATGGACGAAGGGGATGCAAAAATTACTTTAATGATAACCTTCAATTTACTTTAATGATAAACTTCAATTTGTTCACAAAATAACTTATATGACTGGGTTATCTATCACAGCAGATGACTCAAGGAGCAGGAGGTCTTTCCCAATTAAATACTCTGATGTAATTAGTACAGAAGAAAGAGAATATGAACAAAATATGAACAGAAAAATAAAGGTCCTATGACCAGTTTTGAAACATGTTTACGTGTCTTATAAGGAAGGCAATCTCATTGCACCAGACCTTCTGTAGCTGTAGAAACATGAAAATTATTAGATTATATGAAAGAGAACATTGTCACTTCTTTTCTTACTTTAACGCCACTTAAATGACAGAAAAAAAAGCTAAACTACAGTTCAAGTTGTAATTGAGGAGAATATATGCCTTTGAATAGGTTGTAAATAATTATGGGAATCACAACATAGTTCAAAAAGAATAGGAGAAAAAATTACAATTAATTTTATAAGCTTTTTAATAAGATTTTGAAAAATGTTAGATTTTCTGGCACATTTGGAATAAGCTTTTATCATTGTATTTTTCTATCATCACAGGATGCATAATACTCCTGTAATGTTTTTAAACAGCACAGATGTTTAAATTGCTTGCAAAGCCCATACATGTAAGAGATCAAATGTACTTGCCATTTAAAGCTTGAGTTCATGAGTCTGGGGGCAAGAATATAGCTCTTACACATATTTGTCAGCAAACCCTGTTGCACATTTCCATAGACCTCTTTTCTTTCTTTTTAATTTACAACCATTTTGCTTTGAAAATTAAACAGAAATTTTTTCCTCCTTTTTTTTTTTTTGAGGACGGTGAGAAAAGAATCTCTGACTGCTTCTGGTATACACAAGTTACATCTTTCTCATAAAACTATCACCAACAGAACCGATTCAACTGCTTTATTCAATCTGTTAGGAAAATAATACAATTTCTTTTGCTTTCTTTTTCTAAGCACCAGATGCCAGGAACAGTTGAGTTTCTTAAGAGGCTACTCACAGTTTGTATTTGTCCTGGGACATAACAACCAGGTTGATCCTCTAACCCGAGTCTGATCCAGCTCCTCCTGAGGACAAGCGCACTGTTAAAGAATACAGCGGGAAGCGAGCTAAACCGCAGAGATGAAAAACAGGTATGAGGGAGGCAGAAAAACAAAATCAGGCTAGATCACAGAGTCATTAGTTAATTAAAGAAGTGCTAAGATTTCACCGAAGCCTTGCATTTGAGCCAGAGCAACCTGAGACTCCAGGACAGGCAGAAGGGAGGGGGGTTTGCTGCTCTCTCGTCTTGTAGCATGCGCTGTATTGCCAGTGGTGCCTCATGAAGTCCTCTCAGCAGTGCTCCTACTTAATTCTCCACTAAGATGAGGTCTCTATCAGTTCTTCATCACAGGATGCAAAGGACGCTCATCTATAATTCACTTATTTCCCTTTTATCACCTGCAGTCTCTCCACTTCTCGGGGAGCTTGTTATGGTGCTGAGGAGACCAGTCACTCCAAATTCAGTGCAGGTCCCTTATACCTACAGGTCTCAGTCTTATTCTGGATGAACACTAGTAAAAGCAGTGAAATGTTTGTCAGAGCAAAACTTACTGTATTCAGAAAGTAAGTTAGGATTTGGCCCACTTTTAGCTCTTCAGAAATTAACTCTTAGCTGAATTGAAGAGAGACATGAATTCAAAAAACAATGCAGATCAATACAGGAGACCTTCCTCTCTCTAAAGCACCGTAGGCAAAAATTGACAGCTGAAATTAAATAAGTTCTTATCAGTGGTCACCAGGGAAATCAAGACAAGGCTTCAGAAATGGAAACAAAATGTTTCTAACAACCATAAGTACATTTCCTTAGGAAGAGATTAAAATAGAGAATCCAAGTGACTTCAAGAGATATTTTAGTTTGTTTATGGGCAGCAAGTGATAAAACAGGAAAATAAGATTACCATATAACTGAAAGAGACAAGTGTGGTGAGACAGATACCCTTTCTGATCTTTGAAGTATTCTCTGTTTGAATATACTGCAGTGAAATTATGGAACCGATAAAATGAGCTGATTTATCCAAAGGACTCATTGCTTCACATGACTTTTATTTTGCTTTTTAAGATGGAAGATTTGCTACAATTTGTTGATATTCTGATTAAAGTATATCAATTTTGTATCAAAAGCCATATGAATTGGTTAAGAAGCAGTGCCATTTTCAGTACAGATATGCTTGGTGTTTAACATCAGCAAATCATGCTGTGCTGGCAATAGGAGATACGAAGTTTCTGGTGAGCTACTATACAGTGATTGATTGTACTTTTATAAAGTGAACACAATTTACCTGCAGTGCTAAGATTATTTACTTAGTTATTTACTTAGTATCTTTTGTTGATCGAAACTGCTTGCAGTTACTGCTGCCAGTATACAAACCTGTCGTTTAAACCTGAGAATCTAAGCACTATATTTCTGATCAGAATTTTATCGCTAGTGTGAGTTCCTCTACACTGAGTTTATGCCTGTGTCTTTTTGTTAGTTTCTTTTTTAATGAATGAAGTTCGTTTCTGTGTGAAGACTTTCAGAGATTCAGAATTAGAAAAGATACTTCATATTAGATTTCTAAGTGGACCAACTGAGTAAATGAGTAAGATGGATTTTGATCCAGTAGTGATCTTCTCGATCATATGCAAACAAGAAATGTACAACACAGGGCTGAAAGTTTTTATTTTATTACTTGTATATGTTAGAAGCAATTAATTACACAGCACCAGCAGCAGCTTTTGCATTCTAAAACTATTCAATGATTGTGTAACATGCTAGTTTTGTGTTTTAGAAAGTTATTAAAGTCTTGAAAACAAAAATACCTTCATTCAAGATCCACCGGTGAGAAGAGACCATAATCAGATAAATTAAGTGAAAATTTATTATATAGAAAATTCCAATCATCTTCCTATCAATTCTTTTTCATCTTCAAACACATAATTCTAGATACTTTATTTCCTTTAGATGCAGCTCACTAACAGGGTATTTCCCCTTTCACAATATTCCATGTACCATCACAGCAGTACTATAGAGTGGGCAGTATCATTATATTCAGTTTGCAAAGAGATAAATGAATAATTGAAATAATTGAAAGTCAGAAAAGAGATCTATGACAAATGAGACTTTGAAATTTGGTGTCCCAAATGCTAACCTTCTATTAGGCAAGACTTTATAAATTGAAAGCAGAACTTTCATCCAGTTGTCTCAAATGATAATGTCTTTTCAATTCAACAGTATGCTCAAATTATACAAGAGCTTAATTTACTTATTGACCTACAAACTAAATGCATCAAGACTAGTATTTTAAATTTAAAGGAAGATCTATTTCTGTCTTTCACTCTTTTTAATAATATTTTTAATATTTTGTTCTACGACGGATTGAAGAGTTTTCACAGGTTGTTTGAGGAATTTGATTGTAAAGATTCCTCAATTTTTCGTGCTTTGAGAAAGACATAAAACCCTGTTTACTTGAAACTGACAATTAAGAATTGAAACTACACCAAGGAAAAAAAAAAAAAGAAAAAGAAAAAGAAATGTTGCTCCATGCAATAAAGTGAAATGAAGAAAAGACAAACTGTTTAAGTTACAAAACAGCCAAGATATCACCTATCAAAAAGAAGAAAACACTTCAACAAAAATAGAGATGAGAATGTGGATGTTTTAAAAGGATTTCACTTGGTGGAATTTGCCATCATGAAAATCAATATAAGATACAAACCGAGTTTTATTTGGTTTCATTTAGCATTGAATAACCATTGAAAAGCAGATGTGAAGATACAATCTGAAAACCAAGCTACCTGCTAAAAATCAAATAACCTGTCATAGTACCATCATCAAGAACTATAACAGTCCTGCAGCTAAAAAGGAAAGAAACGTAAAGGTGATAAGAGATAGAAATGAGAGATAAGCCAGTCTGGAGATTTTGATAACAATGAGACACTACAGAACATATACAGCCAATACACCATTCCAGGAGCAAGGGTCAAAGAAAGCAGGTGGTATTTCCAAAATGAAAGAGGGAAAGTTTGTATGTGTTACACTACAACATGACTTATAAAATACATTGACAATAGCGACAGATAGTTATATCAACAAGGCTTAGTCCAGTTCAAGTTTTGAATCTCACTTCCCTTTCTCTTTTTTTCCCATAAAGATCATAATTATTCAAAATCCAAGTTTTGAATGCTAGGTCATTACAGAGAGGGCATAGCTAAACTCAGATATGCAGACAGGGCTACCTTAATCAGCATTCAGACTGTTGTACAGTCTATAACCTCTTTGTAGATAAGTAAACATGGTATATGAGAGCCGTCTATCTGGCACTCAGCATGAAAGCTGAACAGAGAAAAAAAATCACTAAAAAAGAACACGCAAAAAGTAACAATTCCCCCCTCCCCCAATAAACAATTCAGAAAATAAAATCCTGTGCAGCCATAACACCATTATTTATCCTGTTCCTAGTCAAGCTCCCAGGTTACATAAATGTTTTATAGCTTTGTCTTAGTATGATGTTGAACTTCTTTTCTGATTTTGGTACTGCTGACCTTTTGGAGTCTTCACAGCTGCCATATTTTAGTCCTGCTCCTTAGGGTGCTCTGATTTTCATACTGGATCAATTACTTCTTTCTTCATCCATAAAAGAAATAGACAGTTGAGATGCTTGGATTTACACCTTACTTAAATGCCTTAACTGGACATGTAATTAATTACTTGGTAGTCCTTTGAGATACACTAAATAGTGTAAATTGCATTAACCATATTGCTCATAATAGTCCCTACAGATTAGGACAATTAAACTAGGAGATATACAAATATCAACAGGTAGACACTCACGGAGTGTATTCATATATCAAGGACAGGCTAAAAGAGAGCCACTAAACACACACAGAAAAAGGAAAAAAAAAAAAAGGCATTCAACGAATCCAGATTTTCACTTTTGCGCTGCTATGAAAATTTCTCATCTGTGTTGCTTTTTTTCTCCCCATTATCGATCCACCAGCTCTCAACTGAGGAGCTAGTTGTTCCCCCCTCCCCAACTTTTGGGAGGGAACTTTTAGGACTTTTTTAGTATTAACTAGGACTTTTTTAGTATTAGTTGAGACTTTTCCTAACTAATTTGCTGACTATGTTTCTTCTTATGAAGGCAAATATGACAAAATCAACTCATAGGAATGCCTTAAAAAGGTATCATTTCTGACTTTCACAGCTTATGGTACAATAGAATTAAGACAATTCAGCTTTAGGTTAGAACAAGGCAGAGCACGAATCCAGAGCTGAATTCAGAGATTAGTTCAGTTCTCTAGATGTTTGAACTCAAAGAATCAAAACCTGGGTCCCAACAGCTGATGAATACTAATTTCTTCATTGGAAAGTAGTAAATTAAGACTAAATCTTCCTTATTATTGTAGATTTTAGAAAGACACTGATAAATCTTTTTGATGTATTAAGCATGGAAGAAACAGAATAATCTCTTAAAAGTTCTAGTCAAATAATTGATCAATATTTTCTTTTTCTTGTTCAAAAAAAAAAATAATGAGTGTTGCATTTAAAATCTTGTTATGGGCATTAAAAGAACACATTTTATTTGAGAAGCCAAGAATTTATTCTTACTCAATTAAAATAATTCTAACAGTCTAATCAAAATACGACAGTTATAAAAACACAACAGAGCATCACAGCAAGTCACCAGAGTCCAAAGCCGTCTGCTGGCAGTTTGACTCTGTCAGTGAGGGTCCTCTAGGTGGGTCTATGTGCCCTTTTGTTCAGTGATTCACAGTTACTCAGGTTTTCTATCCCCTTGAAAACCGATTTTACCTTGAACCCTACCAGGTGTGATTTGCAGTTTGTGATTTCTGTTGGCAGACTAGGACTTTTTAGCCTTGTAGCCCAGTAAATACATGATTGCCATTGTTAGTAACAGGCTGTGTACCGACTTCGTGGGGCCTCAGGACTGAGGCTTGCAAGGTTTACTTTGTCTGAATTTGCTTCAGCCTGCCTGGAACTTTGTTTTTATTTGATTTGTCTGTAACAGCAACTTTTCCAATGTCTGGGGCTATGCCCAATTTGTTTTCCTTTTACTTATGTTTGTATAGCGTAGCTGTAGTTTTTATATAGATAGAAGTACAGGCATGGGATGGTAAGAGACAGATCACAGGCTCTAGACCTCAGGGCTATAAACAACTCAGAGAAATGCAGACATGAGAGCTGGTTTTAGGGTTTGTCCATAAAGAGCAAAGAAAAAGTAAATAATATACATAAAATGAACCATGTGTATAATATTGTTGTAGACCACTGAAGAAAGATCAAACTGCAAAGTGGGTTTAACAAAGACATAAAATCAGCCCTAGGTAAATCCTGGAGGGAGGAGGAGGAAGAAACCATCATAATTAACATCATAGTCCTCCAGATGACGGACTTAGGATGCTGATGACTTGCCATACCCCACTCCCGATTGAAGCCATTTACCTCAGGATGCAGAGGACCAGGGGAAAGATGGGCATAACTCCAGAAAAAGGGCTAGGTACTAGGATGCATGTACAACAATTTAAACTGTATTATAACAGACATTTTTTTCCATAATGCTAGTACACTCTATTTTCTTTTTCTGTAATAACTAAATCTGAACTAATAAATTTTTTTTTATTAGACTGTTAAGATTTCAACTGTATGAACAATACATTTTTTGGCTGCATATATAAAGTGTCTGCCCATAATAAGATTTCAATACTAGGGAATAGCCTCTGGTATCATTCTGTGTCCACTCATCCATACCGCTTTTTATTCAGAGACAATTTAATCTGCACAGAATAACTACTTGTTATCACTATAAACTACAGCAGATTTTTTTTTTAAGTTACCTGATTATTAGACAATTGCTAACATATCTAAAACAAGATAAAATAATTCAGGCGAAGACAAGCACAAAACCTAGGACCCTCTACTTGTAATGGCAATAACCATATTTACTGGGCTACAGAAGATGATTGGATAAAATGGAAAAAACACAAAAGGAGAGATGGATTAGTAAAATTAACTGATAAGGAGAAATGGGAGAGCGGGGTGAAGGGTGTGAGGGATAGGTATACTGTGAGGGTGAGATGAAGAAACAGCGAAGAGGCCTGGAAGTAGCTATGACACAGGAAAGAAACTGTTTTAGTGCGCTAAACCCCACCATTACTTCAAAACACTGTTACAGAAGTCAGTGAAGAACTGGGCACCTTTTTCATTCTAAACTTGCAGTCTTCGAGTGAGGGTGTCACCAAGTTGCTATCTTCATGACTGCCACCTTTGCCATTTTAGGAGAACTTACCATTTACTAGCCTACTTATCATTGTTTTTATATAAAAGACCTAGTTGTTGAAAATATGAGCTAGCCACAACTAAGAGAGACTGGGAGTTTAATTCTTTTATCCCCACAGTCTGTAAGGCATCTTGGACTGAGGTTTTGGTTCAGGTGCTTTCCTTGCATCTCTCCAAAGAAAAAGGAATTCAAGGTAAGCAAACTGAAATAACTAAATGGCAAGGTGATCGATCATTCTTAGCAATATGAAGCACATTGATTCTCCAAAGGCTATGGAAAATGCGTGGATTTATTCCAATCTATATGTTAAAAAGATATTTGCATCATAGTAAAATCTACCTAAATAAATGCTAGTTTTCCTGCACTTTTTAATTGTAGCTCAGCACACAAAAGAGCTGCTAGCTAACAGTGGGAGATGAGCCCTTCTTTTCTATTCCAGTGAAGAGACACATAGTTCTTTGTAGTGATAAATCATTTCATATCTACTCGGAAGAACTTCACAACCTTTTCTAACTTAATTTAAAAAAATCAATATAAAGAGCCAACTGTAGGTCCAAATACTGAAATTGATGTGTCACCAGAAGAGAAAGTTAATGAAGACAAGATACCACTAAAAGCCTTCAAGGTGTTACCAATGAATATTAAAGGCTCATGCCTGACATCATCAAGACTTACGTCAGCTTTTTATCAGCTGAGGGTCCAACCATGAACTGTAAAGCAACACGGAGCCAGATTCAGCCTACCTATATTATCTGAGATAGAACAACACATAGAAGTGTCTCCTAGCTCCAGCAGGATCTCCTAAGGGAGCAGCCACGCTCCTTCCACAGCTGATCAACAAGATCTTTTGGAGAAGTTACTTTTCTCCACTGACACACATCTCCACCTGCATTTTCAAATGATGTATCAACTAACAGAACCAGGCAACAGAAAACATGAGTCACATCACAATGTTTTATCAGCAATACATGCCAAGTACTTTTCTGGGCAGACAGGACCAGTGGAGGCGAATGTAAAATCTTTTGTACAGCAACCTAGTGGTAATAGTACCTTAAGTACTTAAAGTAACAGAATTGAGACACCAAGTCTTGCCTGTCCTGAAGAAGGTTTAAACACATAGCTCTGCTTCTGCAAAAGTGTCTGAACTTCCAACTGTAGAGCACCTGGGGCTGAGCTCTCAGCCTTCCTGGTGAAAAGGGGATACTTCTCAGTAACCAAATGCAGCATTATGGAAGTTATACAGAGAATAAGCAAAAAGAAACCCGTTGCTGTATGACAAGGTCTCTGCGGAGATTTAAGATCCTTCTTCGTTTCTGGTCAACATTGCCAATGGCAATCATATATTTTATTCAATTACCTTTAAATGTAAAATGCATAAATAGTCTTTGGCGCAGAGCTCAGACTCATAGTCCTTCCCACCTCCTCACCCGTCTCATTAAGCGACACTGCAGCTCAATAAGGCATCCATTTTGGGAAGCACCAAAATCAAGTTTTCTGGTCTTAATCAGTTAAATAACTACTTGCATGTAAATATTAAATCCTAGATATAACAATTAAACAAATAGAATAGCACAATCAAGGCCAAATTAAGAGTAGCCCATTCCAGGATTTTTTTCAGCTGACACTATTCATTGGATTTGTCCCAAATTCACAATTTCATTGCTTAACCCTATTTTTTTTTTAGATGAGCACATTGTTTAACCCAATTTCTTTTGCTTGACTGTAATAATAGTGTACCTGATTACAAATAAAATTATAAGAATAACGTATAGATATATACCTTTTATTTGGATTTTAGTTTGTGTGGTTTTGGTTTGTTTTTTTTTTTTTACAATGAACCCTATAAATTTAAGAACTTATTTTGGCATTGTGAGTATATTATAAAATGTTCACATGCTTTGTATAGAGAAATGTTAGATTAAAGATTAGGCAATAATATAGAAAGGGGAAAAATTATCTTTTTCAGTATAATTATCAATGAAAGAAGCTGTAGTAGAGAGGTATATTTCAATAGGTAACATGCTTAGATTCCAATAGCCTGCTCCTAATATAACATTTTAAACAAATTTGTCCGTACTATACCATGCACTCAATGAATAATTTACAATATATTATTCAACATATATCTGCCTTTTGACGTAACTGGAATGGTGCACAATGCATTAAATTAATTTGTTATTTCTTGGACATCTTTTGTGCTTAACCTTGAATTTAATTTTCTTGTATTCCAGCTACAGTACTTACATTGAACATCCCAAACTCATAGCACAGTTTGGGTGGAGGATTTTGAGTCTGCTTTTGCATTTTTGAGGTGATTTCTTGGTGACCTCAAGGTCATCTAGTTCTGTTCCTGTTAGAACTGGTTATAATTCTGAATTAGCACTATCCTAAAAAGCTACAAACAACCAGTTTGTGACTATGAAGTCATTCACATCCCTGGTTTGCCTGATTAGAATAAGCAACCTTGAACCTCAGCCTCTCCAACCAATGATGTGGGAAATAGTGGCATAATTTCAAATACTTACTTTGCCCCATTCAGTTCAATAGTATATACCTAAATCGCATAACCCAGCCATGGGTGAGCTATGGATTTCTCTCCTTCATTTAGTGATTACATTCTACTGAACAGGAAAAAAAGGCTGAGAAAAGCAAGACCAACCAGTATCCAAAGGGTCAAAGCAATCAAAAGGTATTTAATGAACTGATCTTCAAGATTTTGTTAATGTGAGAACGTAAAATAATGGGAAGGCTTGATCTAAATGTTTTCAGTTATTCCAAGGTGTTCTTCAGCTTCACTGTTTCATGAGCTTGAAATTTTCATTCCAAAATTAAAAATTTCTCTTAATTTCATTTTTCTCAACAATCAGTCTGCTTCTCTGAAGAGCTTTTGTCTTGACAAACTTGTATTTTCTAATAAAATACATTTCCTTATTATACTGATGTCTGCTTATGATACTTAAGTCTACTACCTCTAATTCTAAATGCATGCCTGCAAGCTTCTGCAGCTTCTGCTTGAAACATCTTCTTTATCAGGATGATGTTTTTGATCAGGGAGCAGGGTCCTGAAGGAACAGAGCTGAAAGAATTACCACCTGTTAGGGTTAAAACATCAATAAAGAGTCTCTACTGTAAAACATTAATTGTTCAGACAACAGAATAGACTTCTAAAGGAAAACAAAACAAAAAAAAAAGGCAAATTAAAACTGAATCTAAAATGTTGTTTTATATACAGAGTGACAGTTGTTTCTTGGAACCCAGGCATAATAGTCTTCAGCACTTCAAGACAATGTTATTAGACTATATGATAGAATTCTATGTGCAAATAGACTAAACTCTGACAATCTATCTAACGTGAAATTCCTCATTCCAATGAAGTAGCCTTCAACACTTTTAAAGAAATTGAAAAATTTACTTTTGCAAAGACTCCAACAGTAAAAGTTATTCTGATTTCAGCAGAAGCTCCATGGATTGAATATTTTAGGATTATGTCCTAAAAGTCAGATTTAATATTCAATAACTTTACTTACTTCAGTAGCTTTTTTCAGACTTTATCAAACTATATTTAATGCTGAGCAGCTCTTTTCATGGTGGTCTGTAAAAACAGATTGTTTCCTCTTCTAATTAGATTTTCATTTGCATGAAAGAGTATCTTTGATTAGAAGCATTTACAGTTTATTTTTTACCAGAGCCTTCTGTGAAATCATAATCATTTTCATAGCAATAATTTGAGATATCACAAACAGAAGATTATTAATTCAAGGTAGAGATGATGAACTGTTAAGATCTTGTTTACATTGGAGGTTCTTGGACCATATGGAAAATAAGAGAAGGGGTTATATAAAACTGCACAAGCATCAGTAGATACTGCCTGAGAGCACTGAAGACTGATGTTTATCTGCAGAGGCAGGTGTCGTTACTTTTAGCTTCTCACACACAGACACACCGGTAGCTGTTTCAGCCTTGTTTTGGAAGAAGCACATCTGAGAGAGAGAGTGAGAAGGTTGTTGATTTTCTTTGTTCACTGAGAAAAGGTGACACAGAGGCCAGTTATTGTAGGAGAATGACATAGCTCTTCTGAAAAAACATTGATGAATCACTGTATACCTTGAGAAAAGAAAAGGTAATATAATTTATTGGGAGAGATATATCAAACACTTTGTTTAGAAATTCTAATTTGCTACAGTACAGATGCATCTTAGCACTCTTTAGAGAATGCTTTGTTTATAAACAATATGAGCATTTTATTTAATCTCTTTTTAAAAAACTTTTCATCGTCCTTCACACACTTATCAACCACCTTAAATGTAAATGGGATCTTTATTTTTTAACAGCTCATCTGTTCACCCTGAATTTGTAATCATCTGTCTGTGGTAATACAAATTGTTGCTATCGCTTGCAGTTTTGAACTAACTTATCTATTTTGCACTATTGAAAGATATTTTCATTGTAGTACCTGGATTCTGGAATTTTGATCCCTTTTTGATCAAACATTTTGATTATTTTGTTTACCCTTGAGGTCATCTTGTAAGACAGAGATGTTTCCAGAAGTTCCCAAGGAGCAGAACAGGGGATTTAAATGAATTATATTAGCAAAGGTCTCAAAGTGTATCATATTGCATCAAATGCCTAGCATTATTATCATCCATGAATCATATCACGATTTTCACAAAAACAGATCCTGTAACTAATTAAATAAGGACCTACACTCATTTGTACTTGTTCATTTGTACTCTGATTTTAAAAAGTACTTATTCCCGTCAGAATTACAGATCCCCACATTTCATAAAAGGCTACTTCCCATGGAGGGCCAAGCTGTAAAAGCTTTAAAGTATGGAATATTTCCTGTTCGTGGAAGCATACGGCACACAATCAAAGCAATCAATGTATGGCAGCTTTACAAGTCACTGTTCATCAGGTGAGTTACAACAGACCATATGTGCACACTTAGCTCACCCTTACTCGTGAGGTAAAATGCATCTGTTAACTAATTTCATGGGGGTATAAATTTTACCTTAGCTTTTGGCAAGGTTAAGACGACATGTAGTCCCATTGCAGCGAAAACAGCAGCTGTCTGCTGTCTTGTCGGAAGGCTGTAACTCAGTCCTGGATTGATCCAGATAAAGCTCTTAGACTATCAGGTTTGACTTCTGTAAAGGTAATTTCTATTGAATCTCAGTGATTGAATATGATAAATCATATCTTTCAAAAAACCATCCAATCCTTATTCAAAGAGTCAGAAAGAGGGAAGCTTTACCATTTCTACTAATTTCATTGATTTAATTGCATCCTCCCTTTATCAAAAATGTGCCTTTTATTTCTAATTTCACTAGGTTTTATAATTTCAAGCTATTCTTATACCTTTCACTGGAATTTTCTGTACATTAAGATATTTATACATCATTTTTAGTTTCTTGAATACTGCCTTGCAATACATGTAATTCTACAATAGCATTTCGTGGTTTAACCCGGCAGGCAGCTACACACCACACAGCCGTTCGCTCACCACCTCCCTTCCAGTGGGATGGGGGACAGAATTGAAAACCAAGAAAAGTAAAACTTTGGGTTTGAGATAAAGACAGTTTAATAGGACAGAAAAGGAAGAGAATAATAATAATAATGATAAAGGGATATACAAAACAAGTGATGCACAATGCAATTGCTCACCACCCACTGACCAATGCGCAGCCAGTCCCCAAGCCATGGCGACCCCCAGCCAACTCCTTGCAATTTATATACTGAGCATGATGTCATATGGTATGGAATATCCCTTTGGCCAGTCTGGGTCAGCTGTCTGGCTGTGCCCCCTCCCAGCTTCTTGTGCACCTCCAGCCTTCTTGCTGGTAGGGCATGGGAAGCTGAAAAGTCCTTGACTTAGTGTAAGCACTGCTTAGCAACAACCAAAACATCAGTGTGTTATCAACATTATTCTCATCCTAAATCCAAAACACAGCACTGTACCAGCTACTGGGAAGAAAATTAACTCTATCCCAGCCAAAACTAGGACATAGCATCAGCCTCAGTGAAGGAAATCACTATCAGAAATGTTTTTGAATTCATCCTTCAAATCTGCATTGGTGATATACATCTTCAGCTCTCTTCATCATCATTAAGTATTTTTGATATGTTACTAAATACTGGCTATAAACATCAACCTGCTACAATATCATTCGAAACACAGCTTCATAGTAGTACAACAGTGAAAACAGACATCTATTAATTGTTTTTCCAATATATTTGTAACTTGCAAGCTTTTCAACAGATAAGGAACATGACCACACAATTTCCTTTTCTTCCTATCCTCATTTTTCTGTTTTCCTACTTTTGAAATTAACAGGTCTTGTTATATGCTGCTTCAAAGTAGATTATGAATACAGCACTGGTGAAACTATATGGAACTATATCTTCCATTTCCTTTACCTGTTACACCTGGGACACCCAATATGAGCTTTCAGATTCCATAGTAATACAAGTAACAGCAGATATTAATCAGTCAAGGCACACTAATTAACTTGAGATTTTTCACCTTGTCAGATTTCTCTTAAAATATTATAATTTTCTAGTCTACTCCTATTTTCAGTCCAGGATCTTACAATTAATCAGAATAAGCAGAATTGTATTCCTAAATTACTAATACAAACAAAGGAGTCAGACTTTGTTGTTGTGCAGAATATGGACTTGTAAGCAATATTGCATTGTTCCTGAATGAAGTACCATGAAATTCCTTCCAACTTGAACAAGAAGAGCTTCGTTTCTTCTGATATTCCATTGCCTAAAATACGAATTTCTACAGTAAATTGAAGATAGTAAGAATGCACTTAGCACATACAAATACGGTTCTAATTATAACCAAATTATGTGTGAGTTCAGAAAACTGCCTGTCTGAGGACTATAACCAAAGAATAACTGCTGTTCTCTCCTACAGCCAGCTCTTCCAGGCAGTTAAAAGCCTTGTTAATCCTTGCTTAATCTCCTGTGTTTATTATTACTGTGCTTCCTCTCAGGATGAGAGCAATGGACTGAGTGTGCCTAAACGCCATGTTACTTTTCTTCCACTGTACAACATACACTTACATTCAGCTCAATAAATGTTCATATACTTAATAAAATTGTACGCTGGCACATACTTAAGAAAAAGCATGTTATGAGACGAGAACTGTTCCTACAGCAAAAGAACAAGCGTACACCATGTAGATAACAACTTTTTCTTGCTTTGCTGAGATACAGTGATGTTTAACATCAATTGCTTCAAGACAAGTTCACTACTTCACTAATTATGACTTGTGTTTTTTCATCGCTCTATACACTGAACAATGACCAATAAAGAAAACTGTAGCATCAGAGGGCCATTTTATTCATTTGTGAGCTTTCAGAGCTCTACTGAATATTTGAAATGTAGATTATTTTATACTTTAGATACTTGGTGTATTCGTGAATTGCTTTATAATAAACAAAGTATTTAGCACAGTATCTAGAGTTTTGAAAACAAATTGCCATTTTTGAAAACAGCCTTGCCTTCCAGTGTGAAGATACTTACATAAAGGTAAGTGTCACTAGAGAAAGAATCTTGTAAAGCACCATTTTTTTTTCAATTTAAATGTTTTTCAGGCATCACACTGAATAAATCAACCAAAAAAAAATCAATGTTAGCTCTTCCCCTTACAAAATCCTGTTGTATTCTCAAGAGCTGTGAAAAAATACATTGTGTGATTATATAAAGCACCTGGATACCTAAATATGAGTGTCATCACATATTTTTGTATTAAATACTAAGATAACAGACGTCTAAATATTCTACAGAGAGACTGAGGACCTACAAGTAGGCATGAACTGTATGATATTAGGGATTATTTTTTCAGAAATCGAGAGTTGTGGGTTGAAATTATTTCTGAAATTGAGCTTGGAAAGTAGTGAATAGTCTATCCCTAATGCCATTCAAATCAAATGACATTCATGATATGCACTGGTTTCAGCTGAAAGCTAAGCACATACTTAAGCGTCCTATTGAGTTGAACAAGACTACTCAGTACAACACAAATGATACTTAGCATCACAGAATTCATCTTTTTGTAACACAGAGGATAACTATAATATTGGATCATTGGCAGTAATGTTAATTGAAAACAATTTACAGATACTCTGAGGAATAGATTATGGAAGTTACATAAGAGATCTTGCTTTAGGTTTCTGCAAAACACACATGCCTCAGCAAAAAGGATCATTAGGTGTAAGCAAAGTAGAATCAATAGCACAATAAGCCCCGCAACAATATCAAGTTTTATGTTCGGAAGAAATTATTCAGAAATAAAAAATAACATGAAATAAAATAAAATGAACTATCAACGATAATATTTTCTAAACAAAAAAAAAAAGCCATCCTAAATATTTTATAAATTTCTGTGTATTTAGAGGTCCTGTCATTTTTCAGTATTTCAAAATTTTATCAGTTGAGTGGGTCCTAGTAAAGAAAAAACAATGTCCTAATACTAATGACCATAAGAACATGGTATTTGGTTCTTTTGCATGACAACTGTACACTACATTATTTGTATGAATTAATAACCTTTCTTAAAATTCTCAGTCAGCCATTCACACGGTCCTTACACACATAACAAATTGATTAGCCAAACTACCCAGAGATGAAGTAATAACAATGAGCAGGGAATAATTTGTCAATGTTATATGAAGTATTAATTTGTTCATCTGAACTGTTCAGCAAAGAGAAAAAAGAGAAGACATTCAGTGACATCAGGCTATTTAAGCAAACAATCCACAAACACAGATTACAGGAGGTTTTTTTTCCCTGCAATTAGTAATTCATCCTGTTTTACTTAACAAACTTTTTCTTATAGAACTATTAACCTTAAAAAAGAGAAATAGAGACACACTGAAAGGTCTTTATACAGAGACTGTATATTGATTCAATTCATAGAACACGCTGCTAGCAAACAGACGCTCCAAAGGTAGCTGGTTCCGTGCTTACATTTTTAACGTCCTTAGAGCTACTAGAGGTTACCAGCTGTGACCTTTAATTACAGTACTTCTGCCTGGATTTCTGACAAAAGCAGGTATTTATTTAAAGATTCTCCTACAATTATACTGTCTTGCATCAGACTTGTTAGCTGCGTGGATCATTTCCTCGTGCAGTAGAAGTCCTCCTTTTAATTTAAAACTTATTGGCTAGTTTGAAAGTCTATTGAACAAATAATAATTTATGATATTCTTTTTTATGCAGGTTGGTCTACTGATTTCATAAACTACTCTCTAAGACCTGGCTAAGCGGGCCTTCAAGAAAGGAAGGAGGTAGATTTCCACAGAGCCTTTAAGAGAGTTGCTGAATTAAACATGTTCCAGCAGTAAAGAACGAGATAATGTAATGGTTGAATGGAGATCCCCATTCAAGGAGTTTCTTGGTTCTCAAGAAAGAAAAGTTAATCTTCCTCTTGACTTTTTATGAAGTGGATGTCTCTTTTTACTAGAATGCATGTATGCATATACTGGTGTACAACTTAGCGTATCTGATATCAAACAACACTTGACCTATATGAATTACAGATGCAAGAAGAAAATAAGCAATCAGTTGATTAGTTTCACATGTGTAATGCGTGCAAGGAAATCAGATGTATCTCAGTTTCATCTAAAGACTGAAAATATTTACTTTGGTGAAATTCCTATCATATTCACTAACTTTTGAAAAAACCACAAGGTATTACAAGGTAAACTTCTTCAGTTAAACAAGCCTTAATAAAAAGAAACATCCATTTGATAAAAAGTCATCATATTAGTAGTTCTATGATTTATGTCTGGTAACATTAAAGAATGTAATCTATGCTTTCTTACAATTTTCTGTTATGCTTCAGCTAACGATATTATGAGCCCACAGTACAACTTTATTAGGTACTCATCTAGAATTATTTCCATATAAAACATATTGATCCATCAAAGATGTACTCCTGGAAAATACACAGTTGACTGAGTTGCCATATTCAGTATGCTAATTAATGCTTTCTTTCCTCTAACTTTGTGAATCTCTGTGTTTGTACTCTCAGATAAAGAAAAAAGGTCAGTCAGCATTTGATCTGAGTCAGAAAAATAAATCAAGTGGATGTCAGAAATATTCAAAAGGCATCTTCAAACTATTTAAAAGGACCATTTTATATTCCAGATTTTTGATGAATGATTCATATTTTTAAGCTGAGCAACAAAATCCATCATCTTTGCAACAGGAAATCTTTGAGATCCTAGATGAAATTTCTCATTGAAGAAATATTTTGCAGTTGAAGAACTTGGGAACTTAGATGTTACTGCTTTTTAAACACTTACCAAAGATGAAAGTATGGGCTTTGCAGCACCTGCTCAGGTGAAAAAATTTTCACATGAGAAATTTATCAAATCAAAGAAAATATGTTGGCTGCCCAACAAAAATCTTCTAAATTGCCTGTATTTGGCAAGCCACAGGGTGTTACTGAAGATACAGGTGATGTTTTACAAGGCAAATACAATTCTTGAGTCTTCAAATGAAACCTGAAAAACTGCAAGCATAATTGAACATAATAATATGTTATTAGCTCAGAACTGACAACGTACTTACCAGCATATGGACCTGAAATTAATTCACTTCATGTGCATATCATGGGTAAATCCTTCTTAAAAAGGAAAGTGAATGTGAAGATTGTTCCCTATTAAGCAATGTTTCTTATCTTTCCATTTTCTGCCTTTTTTTTGGTGGTCTTTTCTAAGGTTTCATTCTCCAATTTCACTTCCTTTTGGCTTCATTTTCTTTTGAAACTATTAACTAACCCTGAAGAGTTCTATGACATCCCTACCTCCTTATTGAACTTTAAAAAGTTATACTAAGTATTTATCAGCCTACACCTTGATTACTTTTTGAGTTTCCTGCACCTATTTCTTTGGTTTATCTTCTCCAATTGCACAGTAAATTTTTGAAGAGGAACAGGGTTTTTTCCCACTCTGTTTTACAAAGAACATTTATATGAATTGATGAGGCCTTTTGGTACAATCGTAAGATAATAATATAATTCACAATAACAGAAAGATATTAAGAATATGACCTTAAATACTCTTTATGCATTTTCCTCTGCTTTCAGTTTATGAGCTTCATACACTGTGTCAAGCAAAATTTACACTCTATTCTGCAAGACAAAGATAATTCATTTACTTAAGTAAGATGATAGCAAAGTAAACTACTTCAGTCATAAGAATAGCTGATGAGAAAGGAGCTATTGCTCTGCATTTTAGATGGCATGTTATGGTTTGGTGTACCATGTTTTGTTTTGGTTTTTTTTAAATAGATGTCTTGCATTCTTGTTGCAGTGGGCTAAAATGAAGTAGGTACAAATAAATAAAAAAATAAAACCCTTTGACTTAAATAGTAATTTATCATGAATGATTGAATTCGTCTTGAATAAATGTCTTCTCTCAAGGATGATACTATTAGCTAGTATTTATGTATACATACATAGAAACCTTAGTAGGATAACCTATACCTACATCTACTTGTGGTAGCAGCCTTTTTGCTATTCTAGACTATAAAGTTCTGTAGGCATATTTCAATTAATTTAGGTAATTAGCTGTTAAATCTCATTTAAAAGCCCACACTGGTATTCTGAAGACTTCAGAATGGAATTCTGGTTCCATTCTAGCAATAACACTGGTCCATTTAGTGAGTGATATTTTTAGGAAAGGAGTGAGGATGGTTCTTCCCTCAGGGTATTGATGAAAAGAGCTCTAAAATGCCTCGTTATTATTATCACTGTAGCATCAGCAGGTAGAATTCATCTCACATAGATAAAAAGAACAAAAAGTATTCATTTACTTATGTGGTTCGCTGGGATGCTCTGAGAGAGTTTTTCAACAGTGCTCCATTCCTGCATAGAAATTCATACATTTCATTAGACGATTGCTATAACTGCAATCCCACTAAAAATCTCAGCTATTGCAAAGGACAGATATTTTACCTTTAGCTCAGTAATATTTTACCTTTAGCCCCTGTAATATTTAATTGCTCCACAGTTAGGTCTCAGCAACCAATATGTCTTTATTCTCTTAGTGTTACATTGTTCCCTATTTTAATCTTATAAAGATAATTGCACAATTCCTACGATCAGTGGATTCGAGCACCTTCTGTATTTTAGATACTGTTTCTCAGTCTCTGCAGAAGCTCACACTCAGCTGACATTCGTTACCTGATATAATATTATGTTTATTTTAAATTGCAAATCAATGGAACCACAAACTGCTACGCACTCTGGAAATTAGTAGATTTGTCTGAATTCTCAGTTGTTATTTCTGTAAAAGGAACGTATAAAAAAATTTCTATTCAAGAAACAGAGCAAAGAAGTATCATGAGATGTACATTTAAAGAAAACCGTACGTCCTTCTACGACGCATTTGTTTGTGCTAAATTAGCAATGTTACCACAGCTACCATTCCTACATACGATATCATCTGAATCCTGAACTACTAAACTCAGCCTCTTGAGTAAATTCAATCAGGTTGTGTTACAGTAGATAAATTGTTCAAAAAAAATATAGATTGTAGTAAAAACCCAACATTCTTGGACACATGCAGAAACAGAAAAACCTCTATAGCTAATGCTGTTATGTGAAAATCTTGGACCAATTTGAGAATTTAAAATATGCCTTACTGAAAACTTTGATGGGTGTCATGCTTTAACCCCAGCTGGCAACAAAGCACCACACAGCTGCTCGCTCACGCTCCCCTGGTGGGATAGGGGAGAGAATCAGAAGGGTAAACGTGAGAAAACTCGTGGACTGAGATAAAGACAGTTTAACAGGGAAAGCAAAAGCCATGCACACAAGCAAAGCAAAACAAGGAATTCATTCACTACTTCCCATGGGCAGGCAGGTGTTTAGAGCAATCTCCAGGAAAGCAGGGCTCCATCACATGTAACAGTTACTTGGGAAGACAAACACCATCACCCCAAACTTTTTCTTCCCCTAGCTTTTATTGCTGAGCATGACGTTATATGGTGTGGAATATCCCGTTGGTCAGTTGGGGTCAGCTGTCCCAGCTGTGTCCCCTCCCAACTTCTTGTGCCCCCCCAGCCTGCTTGCTGGTGGGGTGGGGTGAGAGCAGAAAAGGCCTTGACTCTGTGTAAGCACTGTTCAGCAATAGGTAAAACATCCCCGTGTTATCCACTCTGTTTTGTCCAAACTTCCCCTAGTGCAGCTTTGAACCATTCCCAAGTATCCTGGCACTGGATCGCAGGAAGAAGAGCTCAGCACCTCCCTCTCCATGTCCCCTCCTCAGGAAGCTGTAGAGCAATGAGGTCACCCCTCAGCATCCTTTTCTCCAAACTAGACAAACCCAGTTCCCTCAGCCACTCCTCAGAGGACATGCCTTCCAGCCCCTTCACCAGCTTTGTTGTCCTCCTCTGGAAGTGTTCAAATACCTTAACAACCTTTTTTAACTGTGGGGCACAATTTACAGGATTGCATTCCCCACAGTACAGGAATGCAATTAGTACAGCTATAGCTAATTGTTTCAGGATGTGTTATGTCAGAATGCATTTGCCTTGCATGGCCCTTTCCAGAGAGGAAAGCATGGTCTTAAAATGCACTGGTTTTCAAGTGTAACTCAAAGTATAGGTTTTAGCTCATAAACCCCATGTTGTTTGAAATCCTTGCTGTTTAAAGACTGTCTTTTTTCCCGGAGCCCTCTGGACAGGGGGCACTCATGGCAAGGGAATCCATCTCCAGCCTTGCTCTGCCTGCTGATGTATCACATCCATGTTTGGACACATGCAAGGGCCTGTTTTGTCACACTCAGCTTGCACCAAAATGTTGAGATTCTTTAACTGAGTAGACATAGTCTGCCAGCTTTCTGCACTCATTGCACCAGTTTTGCAAACTAATTACCATGTATGTGCTAGAAGATTGTTTTTCATAGTATCTTTTGTTGATTAAAAAAAAAAAAGAAGTTCCTTTGTATCTGAAAAACATCATCAGTAATGTCATCACAACGACATTCTCAGGTGGTTTCAGGTGGGCATATAAAAAGCAAAATCTTCAGTCCTTCTTTGCAGCTGTCTTAAAGGTGCATATGGACACTTAAAGAGCGGCAGTTGCCTTTTAGTATCAGACGGCCACCTGGCCAGCCACCTCCTTACCCATATCAGCATTATCAGCAACAACCTTGCTCTTCACTAAATGTCTGCAGAATTCATTTAAAAATTCAGCAACCTTTATTCACCCTCCTGGAGAGTAAAGCATATCCTCACAGACAGCAGTGCCACTAATTGCATCGCAGTGACCCAACAGTGTTTCATCTCTTGTAGCTTTTTCAGTGTCTGGGCTGATTTGGCACTTTCTCCAATTAAACTTCCAGAATGGAAGTTCAGTTAATGCCAGCTGTTGTTATTTTCTTTCCTAGGAGGCAAACATCCATTTTGAAAGTAACTAGACGGACATCACCAGCTTCATGTTCAGAGCCCACCCACACAGTGCGTCCATTGCTCAGCCAACCGGTGCAGGGCTAGATCTGCTGGTGGTGACTGTGTGGAGCTGGACTCCAGCAGGCTACTGATGGGTGAAGGCCCCCTTAACACATCTCTCAGACCACTCTTCATGCTTTGATATCCTCAGATGTATGAAACAGTGACGTTCCTGGTCAGGTCTTTTGAATTTAGATTGCAGAAAACCATCGTTCAGGAAATGTACGTTTCCTTGTCCACATCAGATTCTGGATTTCATGGCATCCAGGAGCCCGAAAAAGCTGTATCTCATGGTATAGATCTACAGCCCCCATACTCCCTACCAGCTGAAGCTCTGACAGAAGAGATATCCACTACATCAACAAACCATGTGTGAAGAACTGCAGAGGAGAAATAAGTAACACAACATCAGATGAGCGTCATGATTTCTGCTACGGTTTGGAACCATCAGAGTAGGCAATGTTCCTAGAGGCATGAGCAGACCACAGGGCGACTACGAGCCATGATGTGATACAGGCAAATGCATTCTTGTGTGTCAGGCAATATTTTCCATAGGAAAGACAAGTATTGTGCAAAGCCCTGGTGAGAACTCACTTGTACCGCTATGGACATTTCTCATTCCTCAGGTTCAAGAAAGATCCATCTGGGATGAAGGCAAACAAAGACTAAGCGGTTGATTAGGGGAATGGAGGGACTACAGAAGAAGATGACAACTAGAAGGAGCATGACAAAGGCTGAGACAGCTGCCATAGCTTTCAAGAAAGGTATCAAGGATGAAGGCCAGAGGAGGAAAGAGCTACTGAAGTGCAAGGAAAAATATGGCAAAGAACACAAAACAATTCAGGACTTCTTTCCAAGAAGAAGACTCCACCATAAACAGCATGCTCTCAGTGTGTCTGCAAAGTTCACACAGAGAGAATCAAATCCCTCTCTTTCACCTCTGGCATCACCACAACCAAATAAATGTATACGGTATAAATGCCCTTATATCTGAATGTACATATCAATTTTGGCACCAATGTATAAAATGAAAGAATAGTATCTTCCTTACTCTTTCATTACTCAAAATAATAAACTCTAAAGGAAATAAGAGATTTGCCAGGGTTTTGACTAAAAACTGAACATCTTCCCACAAAGTCAGTGTACTGGGTTTGCGTGGCAAGGTTTTGGTAGTGGGGGGGCTAGAGAGGTGGCTTCTGTGAGAAGCTGCTAGAAGCTTCCCCTATGTCTGATAGAGCCAATGACAGCCAGCTCCAAGACAAACCCACTGCTGGCCAAGGCTGAGCCCATCAGCAAGTGGTAGCGCCTCTGGGATAACATAGTTAAGAAGGGGAAAAAAAACCTGCTGCGGATTATAGCAGTGGAGAGAAGAATGAGCATATGTGAGCACAACAACTCTGCAGACACCAAGGTCAGTGAAGAAGGAGGGGGAGGAGGTGCTCCAGGTGCCGGAGCAGAGATTCCCCTGCAGCCCATGGTGAAGACCATGGTGAGGCAGACTGGGCCCCTGCAGCCCATGGAGGTCAATGGTGGAGCAGATATCCACCCTGCAGCCCGTGGAGGACCCTATGCCGGGGCAGGTGGATGCCCAAAGGAGGCTGTGACCCCGTAGGAAGCCCATGCTGGAGCAGGCTCCTGGCAGGACCTGTGGATTCATGGAGAAAGGAGCCCACGCTGGAGCAGGTTTGCTGGCAGGACTTGTGACCCCGTGGAGGGGGACCCACGCTGGAGCAGTCTGTTCCTGAAGAACGGCACCCTGTGCAAAGGACCCATGCTGGAGCAGTTCATGAAGAACTGTAGCCCATGGGAAGGACTCACGTTGGAGAAGTCCATGGAGGACTGTCTCCCGTGGGAGGGACTTCACGCTGGAGTGGGGGAAAAGTGTGAGGAGTTCTTCCCCTGTGGAGGAAGGAGTGGCAGAGACGACGTGTGATGAACGACCACAACCCCCATTCCCCGTCCCCCTGCACCGCTTGGGGAGAGGAGGTAGAGGAATCGGCAGTGAAGTCCAGGAAGAAGGGAGGGGTGGGGGGAAGGTGTTTTTAAGGTTTGGTTTTATTTCTTATTGTCCTACTCTGATTTTTGGCAATAAATTAAATTAATTTTTTCCCAAGTCAAGTCTATTTTGCCCATGACGGTAATTGGTGAGTGATCTCTCCCTGTCCCTATCTCGACCCACAAGACTTCTGTTATATTTTCTCTCCCCTGTCCAGCTGAGGAGGGGAGTGATGTGGCGGCTTTGGTGGGCACCTGGTGTCCAGCCAGGGTCAAACCACGACAGTGAGGTAGGCAAATGGGATGGAGGGCTATAGGCTGTTCAGGAGGGATAGTCAGGGCAGGCGAGGTGGAGGAGTTGCACTGTATGTAAGGGAGAGATTTGCCTGTACAGCCCTTGTGGTTAGGGATGACGTGGTTGAGAGCCTCTGGGTGAGGATTAGGGAGATGGAAGACAAAGCAGATCTCATTGTAGGTGCCTACTATCAATCGCCCAGCCAAGATCATAGCACTGATGAGTTATTCCATAGGCAACTAGGAAAATTAGGAGAAATCTCTGGATCAGTAGCCCTTGTCCTTATGGGAGATTTCAACTTCCCAGACATCAACTGGAAATCATGTTGCCGTGACAAGCAATTCTGGGAAATTTCTGAATTTTGTTGAAGATAATTTCTTGTCCCAAGTACTCAGTGAGCCCACTAGGAAAGATGCCCTCCTAGACTTGTTATTTGTGAACAGAGAAGGACTCATGGGGGATGTGATGGTACGTGGCTGTCTTGGCCACAGTGATCATGAAATGGTTGAGTTTAAAATTTTCAGTGTAATGAGAAAAAAGGTCAGCAGTCACTAGCCTGGATTTCAAGAGAGTAAACTTTAAGCTACTCAGGGAGCTACTTAGCAATGCCCCCTAGGAATCTGCTTTTGAGGGCTTAGGGGTACATGAGTGCTGGTCAGTTTTTAAGAACCACCTTTTAAAAGCACAAGAGGCAATCCCATTGTGCCCTAAATCAAGCAAGCAGGGCAGAAGACCAGCTTGGCTAAGCAGGGAACTCTGCTTGGAACTCAGGAAGAAATTATATGATCTCTGGAAGAGACATCAGGCTTCACAGGAAGATTACAGGTAGTCGATGCCCCATGCCTGTCAGTGTCTAGGAGGCATTTGGACAATGACCTTAATGCCATGCTTTAACTTTTGGTCAGCCCTGAAGTGAACTAGTGATCATTGTAGGTCCCTTCCAACTCAACTCTTCTTTCTCTCTTCTTTCTTCTCTTCTCTTCTCTCTCTCCTCTTCTCTCTTTCTCTTCTCTCTTCTCTCTTTCTCTCTTCTCTCTCTCTTCTTCTCTCTCCTCTCTCTCTTCTCTCTTCTCTCTTCTCTCTCTCTCTTCTCCTCTCTTCCCCCTCCTCTTCCTCTTCTCTTTCTCTCTTCTCTTCCTCTCTTTCTCTTCTCCTCTCTTCTTCTCTTCTCTTCTTCTTCTCTTCTCTTTTCTCTTCTCTTCTCTTCATAACTCTCAGAAAGGTTAAAGTCACAAATGAGCTGTCAAAGTTTTACCCCATGGCTGAAGCGCATTTGTATCCCCTATAAACACGACCAGTTGGTGTGTTTAATAGAGGAGCTGTGCAGCTTGGTTTCAGTGAAAAAAGGAGATTTGATGGTAATAGCAGCAATGGACTATTTTTACAGTTTGGAAGAGTCATCTTTTGCCTTGCTGTGCTTTGGGCACAGATCCAAATGTTCAAGGTTTGAAAATGACCAACTTTCCACCACACCACTGTAACCTCCACTTACTTGTTTTTCAAAGCCTGTCTTATTTCCATGGTGGTCTATTGGCACTGTCCATCCCAACCTACGGCTCTGGTTACACTTTGGCTTTCCCCCAGGCTGCAGCTGCCAAAATCATCCCTACTCACCCTCCTGGAAAAGAGTTTGTGTCCAGGCAGATCAAGTGCCTGGTCCTCCTCGCTGCACGCCTCATAGATTAGCTCTGGCACAGAGAGGGATGGCTAATAGAGCTGGTCTCTGAGCTGCAGGGTTGGTTTCCGCCATGGCCTGAGAGAAGAGTACAGCACTAAGTCTGTCTTTGGGAGCCAAGTGGCAGAGACGCATCAGGGATACCCAAGGGCAGGGACAGCCCTCCTGAGCACAGGACCGTCAAGGCCAGCACCTTCAGAAGGATAAGATGTCCTTCTTCAGAAGGATGCTGGGCGAGGAGCGGCAGGCGGGCTGTGGGGCGGGGCTGCGGGGACTCCATCACCCCCATGTCACAGTGCACCACCTGGCAACACAGCAGTCACAACACCCAGGGCAGGATAAAGGGAGCATCCTCCTGTGTCCCACTGCCAGCCTGCTCATCTTTGAATTTGGCACAGAGCTGGCCCGGGGCAGCCCAAAGACATCTGAGAGGAACTCCTTGAGGAGCCAGTGAATTACTGGGAAGGGGCTGAGGGAGGAAGACTGGAGGCAGGATGAGGCTGCTGGAGGTCCTCTGCTGCAAAGCCAGCTCCCGGAGGGGCCACATTCAAAGCTCATCTGATGGACTGAATCCTGCCTCAGACTTTGGTGAACAGATGCCAGCTCCTCAAGAGATGAAAACAACAACCAACACCTGGAGGTGCTTGAGGCTATCAGGCCTTTTGAACTGGATAACAGTGGCAAGACCAAGGAATGCCTTCTGAGGAGCATTTGAGGAGCACTGCAGAGCTCGTCATCATCCCCTGTGGAGCCAGGGCAGCAGCCGTAAGAAATGGGATGCAGAGATGTTGCAAGTGGTCCCAGTGCTTTGGAGCACCCACGGGAAGGATTCTTGCCCCCAAGGTTGATCAGGCTGGGGGCATTTTGCCACTCTTGGAAGGTCCTGAGATGGTTGAGAGATTAGG
Organism: Phoenicopterus ruber ruber; assembly: GCA_009819775.1. Lineage (NCBI taxonomy): Eukaryota > Metazoa > Chordata > Aves > Phoenicopteriformes > Phoenicopteridae > Phoenicopterus > Phoenicopterus ruber. The sequence goes on along the minus strand of CM020216.1, from coordinate 153,053,504 downwards.
GGTTGGGCATCTTCTGGAGGCATGACCAGCCTGTGAGATGAGGAGGCAGGCCTTGCTCACATGCTCAGGGAATAGCCGATCGCCAGCTCTGGGGTCAGGAAGGAATTTTCCCCCAGGTCAGATTGGCACTAGTCCCCGGGGTTTTTTGCCTTCCTCTGCAGCATTGAGCATGGCCTCTTGTCAGGCCTCCCCTGATCTATTTTGGCTAAATAACTGCCTACTGCTCATGCACCACGAAGTGGCCTCTTTTGCCCTGTAGCCAGGGTGAGGAAGACTTTTTTTCCCCCGGTGGGCCAGCACTGGTCCCCAGGGTTTTTTGCCTTCCTCTACCTCACTGAGCACAGCCCTTTGCCAGGCTCCTCTGGCCATTTTGGCTAGGTGCCTGCTGCTCATCTCCCCGAAGGTGGCCCTCATGCCCTGCATCTGTATCTAGGGGAGGAAAGATTCTTTGCCCCCAGGGCAAGCTGGTAATGGTCCCCTGTGGTTTTTTTCTCTTCCTCTGTAGCACTGAGTACAGCCCTTTGTCAGGGTTCCTCTGGTCCATTTTGGCCAGGTTCTTGCACCACCAAGGCAGCACTCATGCCCTGGCTCTCTCTGGCTCCCTTTCCCACTGCAAGTTTGTAGTGGGAGTGAGCTCTGTCTTCCCTTGGCTCCATTTCCCCAGGTGTTCTTGCTCGTGCAAAAGCCTGTGCTTGGACAGGCTCCAGGCTTGCTCCACCCTCAGGGGCTGCCACTTCTCAGCTCTCTCCGCATACAAGTGCAGGCCGCCAGGAGAGCGCTTCTCATGCGTCACCGCCCAAGGAGCACAGTGGAGCAAGTTTTGAAGGCAAAAAGTATGCTTGTCATGGATATGTGTCATACTTTCAAAAATACTCCCCAGTACCACACACCTCTTCTTTTGTGTGTGGTCGGTCTTGATCCTCATTCCTCAAGTTCTCATTCTTCAGGAAACAGGGACTGCTCGGCCTGTATTGCTGCTGCTGCTTTCTGTAGCAATGATGTGACTTGCCTTTGCCAGCCTGCAAGGGCTGTCTTTTCAAGCTAAACCGAAGAATACATCAGCCTGCTCCTGGCTACATGCACATTGTGTTAATGCTTGTGAGCATCGGCTCTGAAACAGATTCAGTAAATAAACCAAAAGGAAAGGAAAGGAAAGGAAAGGAAAGGAAAGGAAAGGAAAGGAAAGGAAAGGAAAAAGGAAAAAGGAAAAAGGAAAAAGGAAAAAGGAAAAAGGAAAAAGGAAAGGAAAGGAAAGGAAAGGAAAGGAAAGGAAAGGAAAGGAAAGGAAAGGAAAGGAAAGGAAAGAAAGGAAAGGAAAAGTTTCCACCCTGTAACTTTTGTGATATGCGTCCTTGAAAGTGTTTTTGGAGCTGAAAACCCCCTGGTATTCAGGCAAATAACAGTCTCATCGTTATTTGACTCATGGTGAGCACAGGGAATAAATAGAATAGAATAGAATAGAATAGAATAGAATAGAATAGAATAGGTATGCTATGTTATGCCTAGAGTTATGCATGACAAGCTATGACCTACATCTGAGGGGTCCATCTAGGAGAGCAGCTCTCTGCAGTGCAGGTCCCAGGGCTATCCAGGAGACAGGGTCAGACATGGGCGCACCTACAACGTAGTTCAGGCAGGGACTGAAACATCCCTGTATTATCAACACTGGTTTCAGCACAAATCCAAAACACAGCCCCATACAAGCTACTATGAAGAAAATTAACTCTATCATCTCAGCCACAATCAGCACAATGGGGAATGAAATGGCTGCTTGTTAATAATATCCGCTTGAAAATATAACTTCTTAATATCATTTTCATATTGTACTGAAAGTGTTCAGAATACTTTCTCTAATTAATTCCATTTCTACTAGCATTAACAGTATTTATAATAAGAACTTTATTTGAGAGACAGATTGTATTTGTACTTGTATCCCTTCATCAATTTTTCAGTGTTTTGCCAAGCCACTATAAATCATGCTGAAATTCTGCTGTCTGTGGCAGTCTCTGAGGACAAAACTAGTGTGAACAGACCTATCATCAAGCCAGAGAAGCAGCAGGAGAAAACACACGTTTCACCATTTTGTTTGAGTTCTAGTTCTGTCTTTGTGTTGTTGTGGAAGGAAAAATGCACATTCACTGTCCCCTCTGGAGCTCAATATATAGAAAACTTAATGATTCAGCAACAGTTGCTCTTTTTTGACACTTGCTGTCTTTGTACTGAACAGAGGTGTTAGACGGGAGATTTTTTAAAAAACCACACTCTACAGTGAAACAAATCTCTCATCGTTCAAACATATCCATGGCAATGAGAAACTACAGTACGAAATGAACTCTGGCATCCAGTTCAGAGATTAAGAAGCTGGTGGGATACACACAGGTTCAAAAGCCAGCCCAGCACGAAAGCGAGCAAAGACTCAAACCTCACATCTTTTCTGAGAAAGTTAACAAAACATAATTATCCACCCCTGGATTTTTTTCCCTCTGATTTTGTTTAGAACTTTCTATGAATTCTTTCCCAAATAAATTTTTGTTGAAAGCTGAATATTATACATACAACTTTAGTTACTGTTTACCATCATTTTCTGTTGAAAATCTCTCATTCATTCTTCTTCAATTTAAAATGAGGATTAAATGACCTTTCATTACAGATAAGTACGTCTGTTACCTAATATGAGTGTACAACTATTTCTTCAGTATATGTGTCTACAAAATTGTTGCAGAAAGCAATTAAGAAAAATGGATTGTCATGATCAAGTTGCGTCAGTGTAACATGACAGACAAGAGTTTCAATGAAGATCTTCATCTTTCTGATGTGTTAGATATGACATCTTTAACAACTTCAAATCATTGTACCCTCTCCGGCAAAATAAGTTTATGATTGATGGTTTCTTTGGTAAATAGAATAATGCATTAAAAGGTTCAATGAGTTTATAAACACTTTTCAGGCTGAGATTATAGCAATAAGGTTGGCAGAGTCCGTCTACATTTTTCATTAGCTGTGTATTTAGTCATAACAATATACATTCCGCTCAACTTAAATGCAATAGTTAGGTTTCTAGCTAGCATTTATATATTAGTGTTAAAATATAGTAGCACATGCTTGACTGTTGCTTTATGCAAGAATGTGTATATTTATAGCAAGGGAAATTAGTTTTGTGCTTATTCATTCATTTAGCACATACTATATATTTTCAATTTATTAATTTATACTTTATTTATTACATTAATACTATCATCAGTTAGAATGACAGAGTATGAATTATTTTGAAAGTCCTTTAAAATACATACTAGAGAAAACACTTTTTCAACTTTTTTTAAAAAAACATGATTATATATTATATGGAAAATACCAGCTAATTAGGGTCTAGCTTCTTTGAGTCTGCTGGGATAATACTGATTTATACTAGTTATCTAGTAAAGCTAAGTATGTTAACTAAATTAGTATGATACCATCTTAATGTAAGTATGTACATTTATTCGTATGTTTTAAAACCTTGCAGTAAGTAGTAACTAACAGCTGAATACTGAGAATCTAGATTTTTATACACTCAGTATGAGAATGCTACAGGACAAACATATGTACCTATTGTAAAAGAAATCTTATGAGTGTCATCTCACATTGCAAAGTCTGGCAATTAGGAAAGTGAATAAAAAACCCCACAGTACTAGCACTTTCTGTTAGTTATTGAAGAATAACTTTGTAATGAAAAACTGAATAGTGAAATCACTCTTACATATAGTAAGTGAATCCTTTATATAAAAAATACTCACCTATACAATACATACCATAGACATTCTATGATATCAAAGAAGGTTTGAGCATAACTTACTAGTCCTTAGGAAGCATTTTTAATTTTCTGTACACATTTTGCCCTATAGAATTTTTTTCAGATGTGTAATACATTTTCATTTTGACAATTTTTCAAAAAAAAAGGTCATTTTCCTTTCCTTTTTAGCCATAACTGAGTTACAGTACACAAAACTGTATGAAATTTTCACCTGTGTTTTAAGACCCTTGAACATCGCAACTTGCTCCAGAAATGCTAGCTGAATTCTGAGTCTGTGTCTATAATATATGTGAGTGAACACTACTGTCATGGAAATAATTGTTTCTGTGGCTTTTATTTCTTACACATATGCTCTGGTAAATTATTCAATAACAGCCATCTCTTATTAAAATCTACACTTAGGAGCTGCAAGTACTGGATAATTCGATTTTTTAATCACATATAAATGTTTTTAGTATTTTGCTATTTTAGAAAGCTCTCCCTAATAAGCATCAATCTCACACTCAGGGAAAAAAGACGCATAACTAAGCTTTACAATGTTGGGTTTAGGGCATTTAAAGCAGAAGACTTTCCTTAGCTCCCTTGTGGAAGCCCTTTTCCTTTTTTCCTCTTTTCCTTTAAACCATTTGAAGAGAATTTAGCACTGATGAAAAGATGCATTGTGATAGTCATGGAAAGTGAGTTTTGTCTATGCTTACAGCAAGTATACAAAGACACTAAAAATAACGTAAATTTTAAAGCAATGAACTCATTTCATATGTCAGTGTTCAATGACTTAAATGATATTCATTTAAAATTTCCCCTTTCTTCTTGCTTTTTTCCCCCAAGTATGGAAGTAAAAAGATCCCTCGTTAATTAGGTTCCACAGGTCCTACCATTAATGCATCTAACGATTTCTACTTCAAATCCACTGAGGAATTTACGGTCCCTTTGAATTTGACATTTCCTTTCAATTTGGTGCTAAACCAACCATCATACTTGCTAGATTCACACGAGTAGGACCTTCAGAAATACTGATAGTATTTGCAACAGATCCAAAACTTCATGAAGAACTATGTCTTTGGTTCTTCTTTCCCATCCTAACCTAGAAGAGCAAATTCAGCATTTTTCTTGCTGTAGTCTTTCTACTTTTCACTGAGCATCACAATCAGACACAAAAGGCTTTATATGGATTCATTAAGGGGCAAAAAGTTGTTCCAGTTCCAAATTGGAGGGCAAGATATCATTGTGGAAGGATACAACATAGGAGTGAAATAATCATTCTTCATTCTACAAAGTGATACAGAGCCAGTCCATGATTACGATCTGCTGCCCTGAAGTTGAAACAGAGGATAGATATACCCTAAACTTCATCCCTAACATAACTTCTTCAGTGCTGTCCCCATGATCAGGGAAAAAGTTAAGTAATTCCTTGCTCAAAGGCAAACAAGGATCAAACCAAATGAAGAAATCATTAACAAACCAAACCCCTCCTCTGGAATTAAATCTCACCTTCAGCCTCTTCTGGAAAATAGTACAGGTAGCCAGAAGCATATATGCTGTTCAGTGGGGACTATAACAAGTTATTTTGATTTTTCTGTGATTCAGATCTGTTATTTTCATTGCAGGAATTTATTAACTCCTTTTCTTACCTATTTTGTCTGTGTTCTCTGATTCTCTGTCCCATGAGTGAGTGCTGCACAGCATGAGTGGCATCAGCTGGGGAAGGGGTCACAAGGCCCATAGGCGTGTGTCCCAGCAACCGGAGAGACCTGGCTGTGTTTGTCTTTCCCCCATGAATTTAATCCTGAATGTGTATGTGCACGCGTCATTCATTAGCAAACCTCAAGCTGGACTAGCCAGCAAGCAGGAGACCGGCATGGAGAGGCACGAAGTCTGAGCCAAGGGGTAGGTGAGGGCCTCACCATCCAGGAGCAGATATTAGGTAGACTTAGGACTTGTGCTAATATATGAGGGATCTGTGACTTTGTGGGTGCAAGACCAGTGTGAGACAAGTGGGCAAGTGCATACATCTGTTTGCTAGTGAACATCAAGCTGGACTAGTTGGCGAGTAGAAGGAGACCTGCATGGTGGGTTAGGAGCCCAGGGTCCAGCTATGGGTATTAAATGGACTGACAGGCCACACTGATATTTGAGGGATCTGTGATTTTGCATGTGCTTGTGAATCTACAATGTGAGGGTGTTGAGTGAGTTTTCACTTCAGTCCTGATCAGCCAGAGAGGAGGAGCAGGACTGCGCTGCTTTACGTGAGTGCTGCTGGTGTTCACAGGGCGGCTGCTGAAGGCAGTGCCCTGTCTGTGGTAGTCTGTGTGGCCAGCCATGTTAGAGTCCTCCGTGTGTGTGTGTGTGTGCTGACACGGGCTCAGCCTCTCTACCTGCCAAACCAGCATCCGTGGGAACGGGAGGGAGAGACCCCTGGGTTCCCAGGCTGCGCCTGGCTGGGCTTCAGCAACCACAAAGAAGAAACTCTAGTCCTGGGATCCAGAGGCTTCAGCAACTTCCTCAACTTTTTCACTTTTACTACCTCAGAATTAGATATGTTAGTTTTGATTTGATTTGCTTTGAACAGCTTTTACACATATCCATTAAAAATACAAAACAACATTATTTTCAGCTGTTTGACTCATATCTTTTTCACGGGAACACAGCATCTGATGTACAAGATCAGAGATCCATTTAATCTAATTTTCAAACACTTTGTGCAATGCTAGGTGTTTCAGTGAGATGCTATGAAAGCCGTCACGTTGAATGGTTCTGTTAAAAAAACCCTCATTTTAGAAATTATTTAATTATAGATCTAGGATTCTCGAGGACTGGTGAGAATAGAGAACTCGGCATTAAGCACGGGACAGGAAGAGTGCCCTTCTGGGTAAGAAGGATCCACCAGTTCAACAGCTGCTGCTTCAATGAATGTTGCCAGCAAGAGAGAGAGTTCCCATGTCCTTGCTGACAGCATGGGGAAGAGGTGACAGCAGCAATGAGGAGTCCCCTAGTCCGGATGAGAAAGCAAGAGAAGGGGACACCCTCAGACCTGAAAGGATCCAGAGATGGAAGTAATATCTGCAGAAGATGAGGTGGCTGAAGGGACAAAGCATAGTGCTCCTTCTCCAATGGTCAGTGCTTTAACATTCAACTTTTAGGCTATTGCAACTGAATATGTGTGTGTTAATATATATATGTGCACATATATAATACATATACATATATGTATGTACCAGTTAATTAAGATATTGCTGTGATAAAGTGTTTAGAAGACTGAGAAATCAGGCCAGATTTAAGCTTTAAAACCAAACTTTGTTAAATGTATTCATTAACAACACATTTTGTGCTAATAATTAGTTCTTCCATGTTACTGATCATCATCACTATATATACAAAACTGTCAGTCAGAAACACTAATATGCTACATTAGTTATGAGTATACAACACCCTGGAGCTCATGATGACACCATTAGCTATGCTCCTTGGTGGTTCTCAGTTGCGGAGGTTAAAGTGATCAAGCCTGAGAGATTTTGATGAGAGAATTTAGAACCTAAGGTGGTTTGTTTTAGTTCTTCTCCATATTTCCACCATGTCTGATGTTTTTATGCTATTTGGTCCTCCCCAGGGGAAGCAGGGGGTTCATCTGCTTCCAATACTGCTTATATTGCTTTTTTTTCTTGTTTTGTAAGTCATGCTTCTTGTGTATTTCCCAAATTGCCCTGCATGCAGCTACACACATCTCTGTCCCTTTGATGATCACATTCCTCACATACTTTGTGAAGTGCTTATGCATTGTGTCTAGTTCTGCCATCACAGCATTACAAAATAAGTAAGTATACATGCTGGTTACTTTATTTTAGTACCCTTATATTTGAGTTCAAGGCAAGTTAATACTGATTAGGGTACGTGTAGTTTCTACTTGACGTAGGCCTCTGCTTTGGCTACAAGGTATATGACACCAAGAGGAATTATTTAAGCCCTAAATTCAAAGTCTTAGTTCCAGGCAAAATACACAAATTGATTTGGGCATTCAGTAATCAGATGGACAACAGCCAGCCCTCTGAGTGCAGAGTTTCCTGAATTAGCAAATAAAGAATGGCGAAGAAATGTGTCAGGAGCTTACACACCTGATTCTCAGCTAAAGAAAAATTATTTTATTATACGAGGATTATCAACCTAGAATTCTCTCCTGGACCTTGGTTCTTAAATCATTTCTTTAAGAAACACAGCCGAGCCATTTATTCCAAAGGATGCCTGGAAGGAATTGTGCCTAGTAAAAATCTCAAGAGTATACAGTTTGCCAGGATTTGGGAGTCAGACTGGATGCTCAGTATAGGAGACATACTACCTAGAAGGTATCAAAGGAGATAAACACTGATCAAAGGAGAAAAACACGTTTCATCCCCCTGAGAAAGGCTCATGAATAAGCATTCAACGATTAATACATTCTCTTAGGAGAATAGAAACATGTGTCTAGTCCTAGTAAGTATGACATAAAAACCTTACTAAACAGCCATTACAGAAAGTAAAATTTAGTAAGTTCCAACTTCTTTGTTGTATTCAGAAATATCTCCTCTTCTCTAATATTTTTTCCACTCTGTGCTCACCCTGTTTCCACTAAATTATATATGTAATAATGTGAGAACAGATGGACATAAGGGCCATTACAAACAGTTCATGTGAAATGACATAATTTTATTTATGTCAGTTAAGAAACATCTATATACAGCAGCTGAGGAAAAAATTTGAAAAGGTGTATTTTCCTCTATATGTAATCAATTTTGATAATATTTTCATGTCAAATAAATATTTAGAATAGACTAGACTAGAATTAGACTAGACTAGACTAGACTAGACTAGTTCAGTCAGAAGGGATGTACAATGATCAGCTAGTCCAACTCCCTGACCACTTCAGGGCTGACGACAAGTTAAAGCATATTATTAAGGGCATTGTCCAAATGCCGCTTAAACACTGACAGGCTTGGGGCGTCGACCACCTCTCTAGGGAGCCTGTTCCAGTGTTTGACCACCCTCTCTATAAAGAAGTGTTTCCCAATGTCCAGTCTAAACCTCCCCTGGCACAGCTTTGAACCATTCCCACATGTCCTGTCAATCACTGGATCCCAGGGAGAAGAGCTCAGCACCCCCCTCTCCACATCCCCTCCTCAGGAAGGTGCAGAGAGCAATGAGGTCGCCCCTCAGCCTCCTTTCCTCCAAACTAGACAAGCCCAAAGTCCTCAGCCACTCCTCACAGGACATGCCTTCCAGCCCTTTCACCAGCTTTGCTGCCCTCCTCTGCGTGCATTCAAGGACCTGAACATCCTTCTTAAATGGTGGGGCCCAGAACTGCACACAGTACTTGAGGTGAGGCTGCACCAACACTGAATACAGTGGGACAAACACCTCTTCTGACCAACTGGTTATACTGTGTTTGATGCGCCCCAGGATGCAGTTTGCCCTCTTGGCTGCCAGTCAAGTCACTGTTTCTGCAGTTGTGGTCCTCCAACTCAGAGGACTGGGCAGCCCAAGGTCTATCAGTATTATTAAGGACTCAGGCAAAAAACACATTGAACACCTCAGCCTTTTCTTCATCCCTGTTTGTCAGGTGACCATCAAGTATCAGTCCAATGTTTTGCTTAGACCTCCTCTTGCTATTAGAATACTTTAAAAAGCATTTCTCGTCTGACCCACACTGAGCAGTTTCAACTCTAATTGAGCTTTGGCCTTTCATGTTTTCTCCCTGGGTATGTGAACCACAGTTCTGTAATATTCCTGTGAAGCCGGACCTTGCTTCCAGAGATTATACAATTTATTTTTCCTCTTGACCTCCACGAGGAGTTCCCTGTTCAGCCAAGCTGGTCTTCTACCCTATCTGCTTGCTTTATTATACTATGCATTAATTATATTGAAAAATTACATAAATTTCATATAGTATATATTGTATTTTGCTATTAGTTTTCCATCTTATCCTAGACATATTCCAACATTTTACTATGATGAAATCAAATAAATTATTTTCAGTAGCCTTTCAAATACTTGACATTATTTCCAACATATTTTCTTGAAATAACTCTGAAATATCTACAATTAAATTGAACTTGCTCCATTTGATGATTGTAGAGCTACTAAAGATTCTTTTACACTCACCCGAGTTCATTGTCAATTTTTCAACATATTCAATATTTGAGGATCTCATTATTTCTTTACTTGTAGCCCTTCAATGTTTCTAGTGCAAATCTTATTTCTCATTTAGTATAAAATATTTTGATGCCACTTATTGTATCTCTAAAACACTCTTGCCAGAGGCTATTAGGACTTCAGACAAGAAACTGCTTGCTTATAAATGAAACAATTTTCTTAAAAAGACAAATAGACTGAGATGCATACAGTCATACATTCAGTAAGACAATACACTACAGTCCATTTTTCTTTGTTTCTATAATAATGACAAACACATATATGGATAGACATTATGCCTGAAAGACTGGAAAACCTAAAGCATACATAATGTCTAAAAATACATTAGAAGAAAAAATCAGAGGAACTTGATGATAGAAACTGTTTATATGTGTGTCCTGGTTTAGGCTGGGATGGAGTTAGTTTTGTCTCCAGCAGCTCCTGTGTTTTGGATTTAGTGTGAGAAGAATGGTGATAGCACACTGATGTTGCTGGTTGCTGCTAAACGATCAAGGACATTTTGCAGTTTCCCAGGTTTTGCTAATGTGCAGGTGCAAAAACCTGGGAGGGGTAGAGCCAGAATAGTTGATCCAAACTGGCCAAAGAGAGTATTCCATACCATAGACGTCATGCCCAGTGTAAGTGAGGGTCAGCCGGTGGGCCACTTCCCTTAAGCTTCCCTTCTGGTTGCTTTTTGTTCCCTGTTTTTCCCTTTTTCGTTCATTTGGGCCTTTTCGTTCATTCATTCGGCTGTTTGTTCCCTCACCTGCTTTCCCTGGAACTTGCTGTTCTGGGATAGCTGGGGGGGATACCCCTGCTCCCTGACTGCTGCTCAGGACGGGCTGTATCGGTCGTCGGGTGGTGAGAAATTGTGCATCGTTTGTTTTATATATTCTATTATCCTTATATATATTATTATATTATTATTATATTATTAATATGTTTTTATATTTTTCCTTTGCTGTCCTGGTGAACTGCTTTTCTCTCAACCCGCAAGTTTTCCTTTCTCTCCGATTCTCCTCCCCACCCCACCAGGGAGGGGGGGAGTGAGTGAGCAGCCGCGTGGTATTCGATGACCATCTGGGGTTAAACCACAACAGTATGATAAATTGGCACTGTATGGAAAACAAAAAATTAGTGCCTCTGGAATGTATTACTATACTTTCTATTTATTGAAGTACTTTATTCTTAATAACTGAAATTGGAGGACTTAAAACAATAGTTCATCTAGTCCATTCATGTGAATGGGTAATTTTATGAATTCTGTATTTTCATGTAAAAAACAATAACCATAGAACAGTTCTAGACTCAAAAGTAGTGTACATACCATGCCAACAAATTTTGCTACCCATCAAAACAATAAATGGGTAAAAAGCAGCACATTTGACAGCATCAAACTAAGTAAACTATAGACGTATAGTGCTGAAAAATGTAGCCCACCATCTGAAATGCAGACAAGGGTACTGACCAGCAAACTGTCGACAGGTGCCTGGTCCCCTTTATCTTCTTATCTCTCCATTTTTGCACATTTGTTCCTCCCCAAACCACCTCGATCCCTCTATTTCCTCACCATTGGTTCCTTCCCTAAACATCCCATAAGAAGTCTCACACAATCCCAGAACACTTTTGCCCTGCATCCCATAATGAACACCATCCTCCAGAGCAGGGACCCCAAGTCTGGGGAGGGGGGGGCCTCCAGGGACTCACAGTGCTGGGTCTCACCCAACCCATGGGGCTGATGCTCTCCTGGGACAGCCCTGGGGAGGTCGGGGCAGGGGGTCGTGTCTCTGCGCTCCTCTGGGTGTGGGTGGGTGAGCTTTTTATCACATACCCGAACACAGGTCAGCTCAGATCTCCTACATTTCAAGCTGCACAAAAAATTATAGCATCACCACTTCACCACTCATTACTTTTAGCTCATCATTCTCCAAGCGATATGCGATGCCCCTACAGGAAAAGAAGCAAGCGACAGAGCTGGTTGTGAAATGCTATCCAAAATCAGCACCAATATACTCTTGCTGTAATACTGCACTTGGCTAAACAGAGGAAAGGATTCAAACATTATATATCATTTGAGAGTGGAGTACAGAGCGAAACAGATAGGAAAAGGGTTTAGCTATGTTCATGCATACCAAATATCTAGCTGAAACAAAATAGCCTGAAACTAGTCCAATAATCTTTTCCACCCGTTTTCTTTAGCCCCCTCCAGCTTCTGATCAATGTCTAACATTAAATAATACAAACAAAAGTCTGAAATATCTTACCAGGCTACCTTGAACACTCTGAGACAAATTAATAATGCAGTCACGAATCAAAACTAAATGTCTCAGCTGTGATATTTGTGTTCATCACATTTAAATTCCATTTTTGCCTGTCTTTTCTTCAAGATTAAAAATTGCAAACACTTGCCACCAAAATTTCCTAACCTATCTGTGCCTTTACAATCTCAGCATATGGCATCTAAAAGCCATCAGTATACTTAAGTTGTGTATCCAGAAATACGTCTCTAAATCAGGTTATCAATTCTGTCTGCAATGTCAACAGTCTCTATACTCCTAAGTGTTTATTAAAGAATATATGGCAGGCAGATAGTCTTCTTTCTAGGTATGAATTACTTATAAATGTTCATTATATAATTTGAAATCAGAAATTAGAGTCAAGGTTACCGATATTTTACAGGTTTAGTTTTTCTACAGCTCTGTGCACAGAATTCCTGTTCAAGCTAAGGAGAATCCTTCATGCAGAGTAAGAGCAAAACAGAGGCCTTCTAGATTTGTTCTCCTGCAGACGCCAGAGGATTTATATATGTAACTCCTGTAAGTATCATCAAGAATAATTAATTATTCATTTTATATCTACAGTGCTTATCTTCCCTAACATTCCAATAACCACACAAAGACATTAAAAACATTAAACATTAAACAATGCAACAGACAATACAGATAAAAACCAGTCACATAAATAATTAAAACAAAATCTGAGATGTGATAGAAACCTTTTTTCTGTATTCTTTTTACCCCCTGGCTAACAAATAGAAGTTTACTCAGAAAATCTACACTCACTAGTGAGAATGCAGTTCAGATTTGCTCAAGGAAGAATGATAGTACATACATTGCATCTGATTATCACTGAATGACAGTTAAATAACCGACATGTTTAACATATATGTACTACGTCTCAATCTAATGCAAACAGGAAAGCAGATTTTGGAAGGATGTTTCAATCTCCCCCCACCAGCTCACCCACTTTCGTACCTACACAATCCACTAAAAAAATGAAATCTTTTTTCTTCCTATTTCAGCACCTCACTACCCTTTCCTGGTTTCTTCCCCTTTACATACTGCAATAGTACTATTATGACAGAAGGATAATATTTGATGCAATTCTAGACATTTCTCTTTTATTTATTACTTCAGTGACAAAGCATAACAATTTCCTACCGCACTTTTTTCCCCCCAATATTTACCTCTTCTTCTCTTTTGTTCTACTGACACTACATGCCGCCATTCCCTACTATGGAATTTCCCTTTTTTTATGTCCATGATATCCAGAACTCCAGGTGATAATCCACCTTTAAGTATATACTAAACAATTGTATTTGCTGCAACAATCACATTAAATATCTTCTCTAAACTTTCGCCATCCGAGCGTCCCTTCGGCAAGCTTTCCCTGTACAATGTTGCACTGTATCACATGCATGAGCCTGTTGGGAGCTACTTGCGTAGCTCAACAAAGCCGTGCATTGAGCAGAATAAACAATGACATCTTTGGTCATGGATCAAAGGTCCTAAACTGCCAGATCTAAAGGGTAATAGAGCTAGTGTTCAAACAGCTATTTGAACGTATGCCACTCAATTACTAAGGACAAGCGGAATCAAGATCTAAATTCTGCCCAAGCTGACTGCCTAGCACATCTTAGTGAGCCCGGCCTCACTGCACATACCATGTAAAAAGTCATTCTACCTGTGTAAAGAAGGCAGACACTTCTGATTTTCACACACCCTACAGGATTTCCAAATCATCAAACTCTGCTGACCAGAGACGGAAGAACATTACAGCGGTGACAGCTTTTGCTGAGAATGTCAGTGGTCTAAATCCCAGACAAACACAACTATACACCAAGATCATCTTGACTGATCGTGACTGATACAATAAAAATAAATTTAGTCACTAAGATATGCAGAATCTGGTAGCAGTAGACCAAAACTAATTCCTTGAATTCCACTTGAAAACTAAGTGTTATATAGTACAATATCTAAATCAGGAAATGTTGCATAAAATAGAATTGCATTCTCTCTTGTCTCCAAACAGATTTCAGATGTGGCCTCTAGCAGAATGAAAGGAACATTTAATAGGGAGATAACAAAATCACAGCTAATTGTGATAATGAAACATATGATCTCTGTCTCCCTGTGAACAGTGCATCTGAAAGAAGTATTCCTTTTTTTTTCTTTATTCGGGAGTGTGAGTGGGTACTCTTGAAAATTACTGCTATCCAGTTTTCTTGAAGAGGTATTTTGTGCTAGAGGCAGCTTAGTACCTGATTTACGAAAACTTAAGTTAAAAAGTAGTCAAGAGGAGGTAGGTATTATGACACCTTTCCCCTCCAGCTATTTCCATCACTGTATTTGTTTTATTGCATCTTTGTTTGGGTTGTATTATACTTGATCTTCATACTACGGCTGTATCCTCTACTGTGAATATGTGGCAGTAACATCAGCACATGGTAGCACCCCAACATTTGTGGAATGATCCCCGCCTCACTCTTCCCCATCCAAACCTCATTACCTGTTTCACACCAGTAAAACTATCCTACTCTGAGTAAACAGAGGTAAGGTGTGAAGTGCCAGCTACCTAGGGATAACAACTGTGTCATCCTCGCTGTGACCTCCTCTGAAGGACCCCAACACATGTTGAAAAGCGTAAGTGAGAAAACGGAAGTTTGGGAGTGTATTTGTAACACTCTCCTACTGCTTTCAAGGTAAGAGAAGAATGCTAGGACTCACCAACAGACGCGCAGGCACTTCAGCGTCAGGGTTAGGTCTAACATAATCATATTTGGGTTTATAACCAGATTGACTAAGTTATGGGAATTCAGAAAATTCTACATTCTGCATTAAGTCAGGATGTTTAAAATAATTATGTGATACGAGTGAATGAGATTTGTATCCTAAGTCAATCACACATTTTTAAATATCACTGCCTATATGCTTTACACTTGCCTACATATGCTGTCTCTGCTTGCAAGCATTGTGTATCGTATTATTCACAGTGTTATTTGTCACAGAAGACCCCACTGCATTTTTTAAAGCAAAGCAATCAGTCTGTCTACAATTATAGTGAAGTTACTCGGGGGTGAAATGTAGGAGTTATTTAACAAAATACAGCTACCTTACACAAAAGTATATGACAGCGAATGAAGAATAACAAATGCAGCTGAAAATGTAGGAGGAATTTGTAATGTAATTATCAAAACTTAAATTTGATCTGCCTTGGCAAAGTGAACAGGGAACTGTGAAGGGGAGAACTGTGAATACCAATAGTAGTACATTATTCCATAGAACTATTTTGGTGTATTTATTTCTTGGAGATTCTGAGGCAAGAGTGCCTGCTTACAGATACTATAACTAAGGCATCACAGCGTAGTTTACCTTATGAAGCCTCCAACAATAATAGCACGAAGGAGCATCATCACTGTCAGGTCTCTGATACCCGTTTTCCACAAGCATTGCTGATATTCATGTGCCTGACAGGTCAGACATTTAAGTATCTGCCCATTCCTGATTTCAGCACATTTTAAAATTCTTGGGAGTATTTAATCATAGTGATTGACTTAATGGTCCTTGCCAAGTCACTTTCATCCTTGACTGGTACCCAAATGATCAATAAGCTTGACCATGCCAAAAGAGGGGAGAAAGAGAGAAAGGAGAGAAAAAAAGAGGGCAAGAGAAAGAATGAGGGAGAAAAAAGGAGAGAAAGAAAAAACACAAAGGGAGGCAGAAAAACAGACTGAGAGAGTGAAAGAAAGAGAAGGAAGGAAGGGAGGGGAAGGGAAGGGAAGGGAAGGGAAGGGAAGGGAAGGGAAGGGAAGGGAAGGGAAGGGAAGGGAAGGGAAGGGAAGGGAAGGGAAGGGAAGGGAAGGGAAGGGAAGGGAAGGGAAGGGAAGGGAAGGGAAGGGAAGGGAAGGGAAGGGAAGGGAAGGGAAGGGAAGGGAAGGGAAGGGAAGGGAAGGGAAGGGAAGGGAGAGGGAGAGGGAGAGGGAGAGGGAGGGAGGGAGGGAAGGAAGGAAGGAAGGAAGGAAGGAAGGAAGGAAGGGAGGGAGAGGGAAGGAAGGAAGGAGGGAGGGGGAGGGAGGGAGGAGGACACTATATAAATATGAAACACATAGCATAATCTACATCTTGAACCCAGAATCACCCAAAAGGTTATGAGATGCTAGTATTTAAGAACAGAACAACCACAATAAAAATGCAACACCACAATATTTGAGGGTTGGGGTGGGGAGTGTTCTATAAAGAAATTCAAATCAATTCCTAGCACTAATACTATCAAATGTACCTAAAATTTGCCTTAGGCAATAGTACCTGAAGTACTATTTTTAAAATGCATCTAAATTACTTGGAAACCTAAGGGTCTTTGAAAATTAGGAGGAATTTGGCCACAAAAATTCCTGGGGCATCTCATTTTTAACTGTTAGCATTTCTTCGTTCATGTTTAATACCTAACTTATGAGCCAAAATTTCATTTCCAGAAGTAATACAGATAACTCACAGCGTAAAGCTTACTGGATGTCAAACAGACATGACTTCTAACAGCGTCAAAATAAGCCTCCTAAGTAAGTCAGGTATTGAAGTACTGAGCAATGCAATGCATGAATTGGAAATAATAAATCTAGGTCTTCAATATCTATTTCTTATCCTCTGAAACTGATAAAGTATATACTCCAAGGAGATTTGAGTTCCAGAACTGGAAAGTGTTCTTGGGGGAATAAGGGCAGAACTTCATTCCACGCACATTCTGAAAGCACAAGTCTCCCTTCAGTTTTGAAATGCTCTTGAAAAATGGGTTCCACCTACATGCATACATACATGCATAAATGCACATACATGTATACAGTAAAGAGAGAGATACTGAAATTCTTTTAACGAATACAGTAAGCAGGTTCTGAACAGAGTGATTTTCACCCATCCCACATTACCTAAAACAGGGATGACTGAAATTTTGTCAAAAAGTTGATCCTAACGTGGCATTGCCTTTTACACCAGCACAGGGCTCGTATCACTCATGAGATCACATTCCTGAGCCGCTGCAGAGGAAGCGAACAGGCCCACCAAGTTTCAGCTACAACAGTCAATCTCCAAGACTTATGCGTCTGCAAGAGAGGGCTGTAGACAGTACACGAGGCCAGGAAATATATACCTTTGCTTCTCCCCAGTAAACAAACCTGTATGGATCCGATGGGGCCAGTTAGTGTCAGCACTTGCAGCTAAAGATATTCTTTCCTCTCACCAGCTCCATGCAATCTTACAGCTACAGAGATGAGTTCAGCCAGCCATATGCAGGGCCACACTCTGCTAAACGCCGTTGGCCTCACCAGAACGGGGCACGGTTGTAAGTAAAGGTGGAAGGCAGGCACCTACTGCCCACCCCGACACCCCCGTGGGAGCAGACTCGTGGCCATGCACACCTCCTCTTTCATGTTGTGCTTTGGGAGTAAAGCATAAATCATTACCTTGCCAGATTCCTTCAACACTATTTTCTCTGATATTGTGGTGCCACTGCATGCATATATATATATATATAAAAAATTTGTATATACATAAATATATGTTCACACAAATTCACATATGCACCTACACATATATAGAAAGCCTCACAGCACATCCACACCCCTGTTGCAAACAGTTCCTAACCAGGACACACCTCTCCACAAATGCACTCCATGCACACGCAAAAACCACACACACTGTTCAACATGAGGAAATGCAAAACCCTGTGCAGACACATGCAAAGATCCACACCTCATCCTTGCCTGCCAAAACTTCCCAGCTCACACACTCCTGCACGCTGGCACTTCAGATTATACTCGTGCACTCACACATGTGCACACGTGCACGTATGCACATCCACATATGCAATGTACACATGCAAACCTATATGAATGAACACATACACACATATGCGCAAGACAAAAGCATGCACAAACACAAAGGCACACACATGTTGACACGTGTAAGAACACATGCACACATATGCACACACACACAAACTACAGCTACACACACACAGACCCATGCACACTCACACACACAGATGCATGCACACACATGTGCACAGGCAAGCACTCATACACACAAAATACATGTGTGCACATACATGCACAGAATCACACAAACACATGCACTCATATACACACGCGCGCACACACACAGGTGCACACTCAGAAACACACACGCACATGCTCACGCACACAATCACACACCATACACATGCACGCACACGTGCGCTCGTGCACCCACACATTCAACCCGACAGCACATGCATGCATGCAAACACACCCACACAGACACGCGCTTGCACAGACACACATGCACGTGCACTCACAGGCACAAACACACGCACCCAAACACACACTCGCCCCCACAAAAACCGCACAACGCGCGCACTGACACAAGCAGGCCCTCCCAGGCTCGCTCACGCCATAGAGACGGTTACACGTGCACGCACATGCACACGCACAGACCCCCTTACGCACAAAATGCACCACCACCCCGCCACACCTCGAACAAACACCCCCGCACGCTCTCCGCACCGCAGGCCTTGCTTGCCCGCCCCCTCCGCACGCTCCCCTCGGCGGAGGGAACCGCCGCCCCGCGCACCTTGCGCGGTAGTTGCGCCGGGCAGACGAGGGAAGCCGAAAGCGCGGGTCCCGAGCCCCCATGGCGGGGTCTGTGCCGGTCCCCGCAGCCCCGGCCGGCAGCCCCCTTTCCCCCTCCGCCGAGGCTCCCCCCGCGCAGCGCCGCGCAGTGCCCCCCGCCCCCCGGCGCGGCGCGGCCCCGGCGGCGCACCGGCGCGGCCGCTAGGTGGCGCCAGAGCTCTTCCTGGCGGAGCCGCGGCCGCCGCCGCCCCCGCCCCCGGCCCGGCCCGCCGGGAGCTGCCGCCCGCCTGCCCCGCTGCTGCGCGGCGCTGCGCGGCCCTGCGCGGCGCTGCGCGGGGCCGCCTCCCCCCCCCCCCGCCCGCGGCGGCAAAGAGACCCTCGGCCGCGGGCACGGCTGTGGCCGCGCTCGTCGGGGAGCGTGGCTGTGCCCGCCGCGCTCCTGCCCGCCGCCTCCCCGCGCCCGCGGAGACCGGCCTGTAATTAATGCCTCCGCGCAGAGCAATTAGCGTGCAAATCCCCTCGGAGACGCACATGCTGCCGCGCGAGGTGTGTGTCTGTGAGTGTGCGTGTGGCGGTGGTGACGATGGCAGCCCCGAGCATCGCACGTGAATCGTTAATAACGAAGCCCCGGTTGTTTCCGCGAGCGGCGGCAGGGTGGCTGAGCCCCGCCGTATTCGCTGCCGGAGGCTCCTCCGGGAGGCTGCGGAGCCCTCGCCACTGTATTATTTCCCGAGCCGTTTTCCTAGGCAGAATTGATCCTCTTGGGGGAACGGGGGGGGGCGGGGGGAGAATCTCAATTGCAAATAGTGTTTGGAGTTTATTCGAGAGAGTGTCTGAGCTTTCAGATGCTCTTCCGTGGCTCCTGGTGGATGCCGTAACGAGCCAGGATTGTGGTGGGATTCGGCTGTGCAGGGAGTTGGGGTAGCGGGGGGGGTGGGGGGAAGGAAAAGACACGATCGAGAGTAGCTGAGACTTTGTGCCCCCGTTGGAGAGATGGTTGAGTCCTCGTCAAGGTTGCTGTGGTATCCCAGAAACACCATTCACTCCGAGCTGTGACCGCGCACCATCAACAGCAACAACTCCGCTGCGCCTGGCCAAGGAATAGGAATTAGGAGCTCTCAAGAATAATATGAAAGGGATCTGCAGAGGGGAAATCCGTGCAAAGGAATCGAAATTAGCAGACTTTTGGGAAAGGGGATGTACTAAATGTGGCCGGCTGGACTTCATCCTGGTGAAGAAAATGGAGATTAAAAGTGGATTTACATTTTGGAACCTCGTCTTTTTATTGATGGTTTCGTGTGTGAAAGGTAGGGTAGTATTTGAGGGGTATATTTTTAGGGGTCCGTTTGCTTTCGGTCAGGGCGTTGCAAGCTCTCGCCTTATACTAAGGTGTATTTAAAAATAGATTTATCTCTTATTCTATATTTTTACCCTGAGTACTTTGCAATGGAAAGCTATAAATGATCTCTAAAGCGGGGAGGAAAGAAGGAGTTGATTCAGAGCTCTCTTCGGAAATAGGAAATGTATTTGCTTGCCAGGCTTGGCGTTCAATGCAGTGACTGAGCTGGGGCTCAATAAATATTCTTGCAGTATGCTCAAACGGAGACGTGAGTTGGTTCATATAGCCTCTAACTAGTGTATATTCAAGCAAATCCCACCGGGTGACTTTTTTAAGGTGATGATGAGGGTAGTGTGGGGGGGATTACCTACATTTCTGGTTTTCGGTCGAGCAACGGGCTCTTTGCGGGAATGCCTGTATCGATGCACTTATTAGTTTAACCCGTTGCGTGGGGAAAGTTACGGAGGAGCCCAGCGTGTGCGTGGCCGTCTGGCAGCCCGAAATGCGCTCCACGCTCAGCTGTTTGCATGCAGGCAGGGCTCCCTGGCTGTCGGAAAGGTACGTTAGCAATTCAGCCTTGAAGGCATGGTCTGCCGCTGGGTGCAAAGATCGACACCTTTTCTCTTCCCTCCTTTGGTTCCTTTTCCCTGATGTCTGTGGGGGTTTGGGGTTGGGTTGGTGGGGGGTTTTTTTTGTCTCTTTTTTTTTCGGGGCAGGAGCTATGTTGCTTTCTTCCTGCTTCTGTGTTCATGAAAGGAGAGCAAAAGGAAACCTCTAGTTAGCAGCATAAATATCTCCACTAAGTCTGTGCTTGCAGACAGTTAAGGGAAATGCTACACACAGAGAAAAGAAGAAATATGTGGCTTGAATAATGTGCACCTTCAAAATTACAGAGGCATCGCTAAACGGTGAAGTGCTGATGCCTTCACGCGTGCCTTCAGTAAAAGGATCTATTCTGCAACTCCCCACAGTCGGCTGCCTACCCGAAATAATCTCCCCTTGTTTGTGGCCAGTGATTAATATCTGATTAATCACCCTTTTATCGCTCTCCTCATCCTCATCCCTCCTCCCCGCCACACTCATACACTCCCAGAATATCTAGCAGACATTATCGATCCTCTCCGAGTTTTTAGACTTGCTTATCGCCTACAGAGGTTGCCTGCACGGGTGGGAAGGAGGTGTGTGTGTAGGGGGGGCATTCAAAGGCGTGCCTTCCCAAGCTGGCTCTGCCTTGGATGAAACAGTTTATTGTAGAGCTTTGCAGCTGCTTGTCCCCCCATTTGCATCGCGTGGAAAAGATAATTCGTGTTTCGCGGAGGGGGTGTCGGGGGCTTTTACCTCATCCCACGCTATCCTGACACGGGGGATGCAAGAGGAAGGGGCTCGCCCGTGATGTTAACGCACATTTTAATTACAGGCAGCTTCTCTCTGCTCCCTGCGCTTTGCCCCGTTCTGGAGAAGGACCGCGATCAGGACCAACCCGGGGCTTTCGGGGCATTTCTTTCCCCTGGTTCAGCCCCCTGCCGTTAACGCATTCTCCGCGCCGGGTGCCGTCCTTCGCAAGGCAGGGGCTGGCCGGCTGCGAGGCGCGCCGTGCCGCCGCGGCGCTCCGCGGGCGCGGTGCGGAGGCGCGGGGCTAACGGGTGGCTCCGGAGCTGCTGCCGGAGCAGCTGCGTTGTGAGCGCGAGTCGCGGGGCGGCAGCATCCTACAGAATTGAAGACTCGGGCGGTTCTCCCCGCGTGGCGATGGCCGCGGGAGCCGCGCAAGTTTCCACAGCACCTGTTGAGAAGCCGCTTCGCTTGCCCTTGGGGGTGGGGGAAGGAGAAAACGCTGGATACTGAGGGCAAGAGCTGGGATGAAGCACGTAAAACAGCCCAAGAAAAAGAGAAAAAATGGGCTTTGCAAAACTGGTCCTTTCTGTTCGTGCCCACGTACAGTCCCAGAGAGCTGCTGTGAAGCGGTTTCCTCCCTGTTCTCAGGGCCTGAGCTTCCCAGGTGCTGACCCTGGCAGTTTCTGTAGACTAGGGTTCCTCCCAGCAACTGCGAATCCAGTAGGTCAGATTTTACATCCTGGATGCACGCTCCTTTAGGCAGCCAAGCTCCATAGAGCTGGCTTAGACTCACTGCAGCACTGCATCTATTCTGGGCATTTATGTTTAGTTCTATCCCCACTCCTGTGAATGAATACATTTTACCTTGATTTACATCCCCATTGTGTCAGCACGTGCTACTGCTCCCAGAAACCTTGGCAGAAGCAAACAATGAATGACTACCAGTCCATTTAAAACATTCCAGATGTTGGGAGCAAGGTGACTCCCCAGATCCTGCACCTGCTCTACCATTGCCTGGCGAGGCCTTTGCACCACACCCCACCTCCGCAAGCTCTAGCCCGTACCCTTCCTTGCTTAATCACCTCTACTAAATAGTCCAGCACCACATAACACCCAAACTGTTGCTGAGGTTCCTGTCATCCGGACCACTCCCACAGCTTTGCTTGATATCTGCCTCTCAGGCCCTTCCTACTTTTGTCATCGTCCTGTCGCCATTTCTAGGTCTTGATCCACAGCTGTTCCACTGTTACAGGTGTCAAACTATCCCAGGGTGCTTACAGAGCCATGTTCATATCTGATTAATTATGGACTCCTTGTATATGTCTATACAGACAAAAAAAATCTTCATGTTTATCTATAAATTCATGCCTCTTTGGAACCTTGCAACAATACTTCGGAGGGGTTAGAAAAGGGAGAAGAAAGAACGAGAAATAGGAGGAAGGAAATAGAACTGCTGGGGAAGGGGTGATAGTAAGAGCTGAAGTAAAGAATTGTACCTTCTTCAATGAAAATCTTTAACTGCTTATACAATATCCCATTACGCCATGGATCAATCTCCAACAAAATCTCCCTTGGATAGACATGGAGTAAAAAAAGCTTTTCTCTTGGAAAGCGAGAGAAGGAACAGAAGGCATTAAAACAAACAAACACACACACACCCCCAACTCAACCCTTAGAAAACGCCAAGCAGAGTCATTCCTGGGCAGCTGCAAGGGATGATGGATGCTGTGCTCTTCCCTTTAGATGTGCGAGACATCTAGGAAAGCTCCTTCCCCTTCTCCTCCATCCCCCCACGAGAGAAATGAGAAGCACCATTTAGGCACGGGAGATGATACAAACCAAGCTTGGAGGAGCAGCAAGTGGAAACCCTCACCATCCAACTCCCTTACAGAAAGGGGAGGAGAGGGGATAAAAGAAAAAAAAATAAAAGTCAAATCCATGGCAGTTCTTTTATATGCAAAAATGAAACAAGCAGCATCAGTGAGCTTTGCCTCCTAGGATTTAGGAGAGAAATCACTGATACCTGCACCCCTTCAGTTTGGCACCTCCCTCCACCAAAAAAAAAAAAAAAAAAATATTAGAAAATGCTTGTGATCTGTTTGTGGAAATCAGGCGAAATGACCAGAGACCACAAGACTCCTCCATCTCTTCTGTTTAGCCGTCGCTCCAAGACAGAGAGCAGAGAGCACCGAGGGCTGCTCTTTTGTCTGCCTGGCTAAAATGAAGCGTTGCCTCTGCTGTTGTTCCTCTGTTCCCCTGTTGCAGTTGTGACAAGGGGAACAAGGGCAGCTTTCAAAATAAAAGGGACATGAAGCGGTGAGATTTTAAACGGCTCATTGATAGAACAAGTGATGAGAAAATGGAAAAGATTTCCATTTCCAGTGACGGGCACCTGGCATGTGGGAATATTTAGCAGGGACAAAGCGTGCCCTGCTTCTATTAGCCACCTCTGCAGTCCTTCTCCCCCATTCCCACCTCAACCCCGCTCCCTTCAGGCTCCGCCAGCCCCCACCCCCGCTTCCTTCCCAGGCACTTGACTTAAGGGGTTACTGGCGGGTGGGTTTCCGCGGTGGGGCACGGGTGGGCGCAGCGAGGCGCTCGCTCAGTCCCCGAAGTGGAAACGGTTGGGCGAGTAACAGTCCGCTCAGGTTCCCTCGTTTCCAGACGGTGGCTGCCGCTGCTGCAGCTTTGTGTGTGTGTGTGTGTGTGTGTGTGTGTGCGCGCAGGCAGGGGTGCAGGCAGACACCGACTAGAGAAGGGACAACGTCGTCCTTCCTTTTCAACTCCCCCGCACACGCTGGGCTCCTGCACGGAGCCGCTTTCCCGTGAGCTCCCGCAGATCACGCGGGGCTGCTGCTCCGTGGGCTGCCCGCAGCACCTGAGCGATTGTTTCAAGCTACACCGTTCTGCAGGGTTGCAGACAAAGTTAGCCGCTCTCACCCCCGCCTTTCTCCTTCGGTTCAGGGCTAAAACAGGGCTCCGCTATGCCCTCCGCTTAGCGCACGGCTCCTCCTCCTCCTCTTCTGCAGGGTGGAAATGAGACACGCAACCCCTCTCAGCAGCAGCAGCAGGGACCGCTTCTCCCTCTCCTGCCCTCTGGCATTAGGGACCCGAAAAGGGCACGGAAGAACGTCGCCTGCAGTCTCCGCTTTTTCATTGCGAGAGGCGGCAGTGGCAAGGCGGAGCCGGCCCGGGGCGGCGGCAGCCCCCCCGCAGGCCCCACCCGCGCCCGGCCCCGGCAGTCCTACGGCACCGGCACCGGCCTCCGCAGCCGCCGAGGCGGCCGCACCTCCAGGGAGTCCTTGAAACACTCTTCCGTCCTTTGGCTTTGATTACTTCAGCTCAGTGACTCCTGCAAGTCCTTTGTTTGCAAGTCCGAGGCAGCATTAGGCTGGGTTGGTTGGTTGGTTTTTTAACACACAGAAATAGCCCCTCACTCCCTGAGCGCAACGAGCCCCTTCCTGGCGGGAGGGGGCTGCGGGCTCCAGGCGAACGCACAGGCTGAAGAGGGACAGGTTGTATCTTCAACTGCGTTATCAACATCTCGACTTGCAAGCACCAGCCCACGAGACCTAAAGAATTCCGTGGATGTGCTTTCAAATCCCTCATTTTCCAAAACTCCTGTGCAATAAACATAGCAGAAATTTGTAATTTACCTGGTTTTTTGCTTGTTTGTTTGTGGCATTTTTTTGTTTGTATTTGAGGAACAAGTCAAGTAGGATCAATTGCCCCTCTAGCTTAGTGCCCTTTATCTCCAATGGTGACTGTTAGCAGCAGTCTAGGAAAAGATACGAGAAACACAGCAAGTACAGCGGGGCTAGGACATTATCCTGGATTTCAGTAGCCAGCAGTTTTGGGTCTCCCGAGCTAGAGGCTGCTTTTGGAACATTATATTTTAAGAGACATGGACTTATATGTGCTCCACCTGTTTGTCTGTTGTCTCTCTTTCTCCTTCCCTTCCCTTCCCTTCCCTTCCCTTCCCTTCCCTTCCCTTCCCTTCCCTTCCCTTCATACCATTGCATTCATACACATCTTCCATCCTTTACGCTGTGCATCTGGCTGAAAGCACTGAATATTATGAAAGCTTGTAATAAAATTGACTTTATTGTACCCAGTGTTGTTGATGTGCTACGTAGTTCAACCCCCAAATTTGGGATTTGTAATAATTTAATGCACATGGATCTAGAAAAGAGAAAGAAAAACACAGAATTGTTTAGAGAAATTTTAAAAGATTTTGAAGTTTCCTGTGGGGATGGCTCAATTTGCATGTTTGTAACACCCTTTCAGAGAAACAGTTATGAAGAATAATGTAGCCTTGTATCCCTCCTTTTTTAAAAACAAGTGTCTTGGGCTCTATCTGATTTTCAATGGTATTGAGCATCTCCTATTTCAGCTGGCTCCAGTAAGAGTTAGCACCTCTGAAGCAAGGCCGAGTGAGTCCGTCATTATAATGCTGGGGCAGAGACATTATAAGTCAAAGGAAAACATCTATAAAATAACTTACAATTATATGTAAAATGTTAATTCTACAGAATCTGCTAAATTGGAACTGGTAGGAATAGGAAAGGCTTTATGATCTGCTGCAAAAATGTTTTTTTCCTTCTCCACTAATAGAAAACTTCAATTCTAATTCAATGGGGTTGTGACATCTCAGACTCAACTTCTTGCTGATGAGTATCATTCGGCTTGTATTTCTGGACATAAAGGTTAAGGTTGAAACGACAGAACAAAGCCTTTGTGGGAAATTAGTTTACCAGTTACTCCAAAGCAATCTCCCAGGAAAGAACAGTCAGAGAACAGACAATTTGGTCTAAGTTGTTGGTTTTTTCTTAGACCCCTATAATTTTAAGGCAGGTCTTACTACCTGAGATATTTGAAGAAGCAATGTTTAAGTAACAAATCAGAGAGGCATATGATAAAACTAGTTATTACAAGGCTATAAAACTTACCTCACCATTTTGATTGAATAATTTTCATGCTAAAGTTTATTGCAAAATACCAGAACTCTTACAAGCTTTAAACACATGCCTTTCAAACAACTTCACAGAAGAATGTTTCCTTCTTGATGAAATTGTACAATATGTCTACAAAAAGAGAGATTTTTTGCATTTATCAAAAATTCAAGGGACAATATTTGGCAATTATCTTGGACCTAAATAGAGGGTGCATGATATGTAATGTATAGGATGTCATCTGTCTCTTAAAAAAAAAAGCCTAGTAGTGTTAGGAAATGTTGAATATCTGTGTCCCAAACTCCAGCTTTTCTTCTGGGAAATGGAATGGACAAGTATATTGGACTATGAAGAAGATTTTTTAAAATAAACATGCACACACACACAGAAACATACCAGGTTTTTGTAGATGTTTACACTTAGTTATTTACTTTTCCTGGGCAGATTTGCATTCATGATCTCACTGCCTTGTTCTTACAGATCACGTAAGATTTACTATGGCTCCATAATCCCAGCATTACAAGTGCTGAATACCGTTGTAAATGTCAACGAAGGAAACGGTGGAAATTCATCATCTCCTTCCCAGTGTCTGAAATGTTAGATGGATAAGTTTATAGATGTAGGAACAGTGTTACTCAGGGAGAGCGAGCCTCAAAGTACTGGGGAATGGCATACAAGGGATTCCAGCGGGACTGGTGCCCTCATAGACTGGTACTGCCAAAGAGCAAGGTGAGATGCAATCAGCACAGACACAGAGAGACGAACTGCCCGTTTTTCCTTGGATTCTACAAAATGCATCATAGCATCATGTATCATATTCATATTGTATCATAGAAATAAGGTGAATAACAGTAAGTAACTTAACCACAGAAGGATTCACGGGGTGATGAATTCTCACCTCCCGAGGCCTGTAAATAACACAGATTATTTTTGCAGTAGGACTAAGGGAATCTGGAGGCTTGAGGCAGAAAAGACTGAGTAATTACTTGGATTATACAGATGATGAATCACTACTTCTGACCTTGAATTCCATTTTATCTATTTCCCACATCTGCATATCTTATTAGCTTTATATCTTTATGCATTGTAACTTGTTTGATTTCATTCTCATGAATTGTGTATACACATACGTGTACACATACATATATAATGTGCACATACGGAATATATGTGCATATTCCATCCATATATTTGGTTATGTTATGAAGAAATTCAACAGACTGCATTGTTATCTTACAAAGGTGCAGGTAACAACTTGAAATATATGTGCTTCCTAAGCAATCAATTACCTCTTAATTTATTGTGTATTCTCAATTTCAGAATGAAGTTCTACTATAGTACATAACTGATTTCACTGACAAAACAAGAGTGCAAGTAGTGATAGCTAGCAAATGTTAGGAGGAAAGCTTGATGAAAAGAAAAAACACCAGTTATTAAAACCACTAATAAAAACTGATTCTAGCGCATTAAGAATTAATTGTCACAATTATTTATTTCCACTGATTTAGGAAAGTTTTACCAAATATAGTTTCTATAAAACTGTTTTTAGTAGAATGAAAACCTCTAATCACCTTTCAAATACAGAAAAAAATGTTTCTGTGCTGTTTTCTGTTTTATTTTAATACCGATATTATCATTTAAAGAGGCTGACATATCACATCTCAGAGGTGGCTGTATTGCAGTGGCAGTTAAAATGATCCCTCTGCGATCATTATCTTCTTATAGAACTGTTTTCAGACCCAGCAAGTGGATATCTGCAAGTGTAGTTTGGAGTCCTCAGCTGAAATGAGGTACATAAATACCGACTATGGATATTCTTCTCCTTTCAACATAGCATTGAGAGGGAGCTACTTGACTTACAAAACCTCTCCTCCATTATTTAATCTGATCCAGAAGTAAAACCTCACATTCTACTACAGTTAGCCTTCTTGATTGTTGTGCAATTTTGGAATTTGGGAATCGAAGCTTAGACTAATGAAAACTAATCTTTTTAAAAGTCTATACTAAAAGTTGCATTTTTGCTTCTGTATGTCAGTTTTCATCCAAAGGTGAATGGAAGTTATAAAACAGGATATAAAATGAGCTTCTAAACTGCCTGTTGTTGCGCCCATTGAAAACAACAGGAGAGTCCAGAACGGGAACTTTGAGAGTAGATTTGCCTCTGCTTCTTTTCATACTGAGTTTTGAATTACAGTTTTCTGTACATATTTTTCATTTGGCTTGGAAATAAAAATTATAACCTTTACATCAATATAGTGCTCACAAAAGTGCTTGCCTGATTAGAGAGTTTTCATCAGTCTAATGTATTGAAGGAACACAATACAAATTGTACTTTACCAAGTGAATGTATTAGCAATACTTATTCCAACAATCCTTCCCTCTTAGGACTGTTACTAAAATGGCTAAGATTTTTACGGCATTCACATTATTTACTAAATATGAAATCCTTTCATATGAAACTGCTAAAAGATTTCCTCTTCAATTAGACCCTTCAATAAAGGGTCCTGGAACTGAGAAAAAAAATCAACATTTTACATTTGATGGGCTTGACAAATTTACGCTTACAACCGAAAGAGGGGAACTGACTCCTCAGTCCTCAGTTTCTTGGTGTGATCGTCAACTTAAAAACAAATAGGAACATCATTACCTACTCCTTTCCACATTACTATTCAGCATATCTACCACTTTCATTCGAAATTCTTCTTTTCAATAGCTGCTCCTTTCTGCAAGCTCCTGTGAAGGAGGCCAATCATTTCTCTCACACAATTCACATAGTTATTAGCTTCAGAGACTTTGATAATATCACCTCTTTACTCTTTATTTCAATCTTGGCAACTCCTTCCTGGGAAAATAAAATACCTCTGATATTTGGGAGAATATTTCTTTAGAGGTTTTTATAGATTCTATTTAATGAACTTTCGTATATCCTAAATTCAACCATGTTCTCCTTATAGCAATTATAGACATCTTGTAAGAATGTGAATGTTATTATACTTCTTCAGTGGACCAATTTTCTACCCAAGGACTTCAGCATTCTTGAGAAAGTTTAATTTTCAGCCCCCTTCTATGGAAAGAAAAACAGCATAGACACGAGACTAGCAATAGCATTTCTGTGTTTTTCGTAGAGGATACAGGGCCAGCAGAACCTCCCATGTCTTCTCATGCAAGGATAACAAGCTTCCCCTGACAAATAGGTGAGATACATTTTATTGGCATTTTAATTGTCAGCAGTGGAAAGTTACACCAATCAACCATAGAAGACACCGTGATTTTTGTAAACATCCTGACAAACTTCTGCTTCTCAAAGCTATTTTTCTGAAATAGCAGTGGGCAACAGAATCAATGTTTAATATAGAATGAGTTCAACAGCCTTGATGACTCCTGCATGCCTGCCTCCATAACTTTCCTAAGGATATGCTTCCAAAATTCCTAAATCTCTCTAGTACTACAATTGCAGGTCATTGAAATTTGTATGAGTTTCTACACTAATTTCAGCTAGTTTTAAATTAAACTACCCATAAAAAAACCCACTCTCCTAAGCTCTGTCTATATATTTTTACTACACTCAAATTCTAGCTCATCAGCTAGCTTCTGTAATTTTTCCCAATTTATCCAGCCTCCCCTTCACTTCTGGGCTCCCTTCCCAAACTCTCTTGCCACTCCACAAGTATCACTGGAGAAGTCCCAAAAACATAAAGCCTGCAGTAAAATATAGAAAGTTCTCTTCAGTTTCTATGTCATTTGTAAAGTCCTTTTGTGGCCCAAAGTAATAAACATGTAAGCGTAATCTGTTAGGAAATTAAATATCCTCCCAGTCTTGTAGTCATAGATTAGACTTACCAACCCTTTCAGGATTTTCTCTGGATTTTAAATCATCTTCAGGAAGGCAAGATTGGAAGAGTGGAATTTCAGTTATATTTATTTTCACATTATTCAGTCTATTGTGCCTGTTGACATAATTATTTTTGGTAACCAAAATAACACCCCAAATAAATAAACTTCAAAACAGATGATTAAAAAAGGTGAAAACCTAATAGTAACTTAAAGATAAAATCCTTACTTGCATACAAATAAACAGTATAGAATCAGATGCTTAAAATTTGGACACTTGGTATATTCTGGAAATCGAGGATGAATCTTCTCTGTTTTTCAGGCTCCAATGTATGCAATGAAACTGTCCATGTGACATGGTAAGGGAAATTTTCCAGATCTAATATTGCTACTGTATCCTTTTCTGATATCATCATTCTGGGATGACCAGAATGGACTAGTCAGGACTCTAGATTCTACAGAATATCATAGATTAATTAAAAAAAATGAAATAGAAAAGGCAAAAAAAAAAAAAACATAGGGTAAAATAGGGTCAGATTTGTAGGGATTCTGTTACTCACTTGTTCCAGGATTGATTTGGAGCATTTCAATGAAATCAGGAGAGTTTGCTATGTATCTGACTTGTGAAAGCTGCTGTTCCAAATTGCTCCCTTTGGGGCCTCTTGTACTGGTCACCTCTTTGAAATCCGTTGACAGCTGAGTTAACACAAATGTCTAATCTAAAGAGTCACAGCATACCACAGATACCAGCTGAGGAGAGAATCTGATCAGCACAACCTCTGTAATTATTAAGAAGTCATGAAATGCCTGCTAGAATTTAGAGTAAGTAAGTCTGAGACAACTATAAGGAAAATGGACCATTTATTAAAAAAAAATGTAGTATACAATGAGCATTGAATAATCATTAACGAATTTGCAGATAGTTCTGAAGATATAGCTGTACTTTAATCCTATCTGAGATGTTTTCTGAAGAACATTTTCTTCATTCTTAAAAGTTTTATTTTTTGCATTATTAAGCCAGTACACAGTGTCCTGTAGGTGAACATCCTCTGGCCAAACTGATTTGGATATATTCAGTTGATCAATTTTTTTTTCTCCTCATCTGTTTCCTCCAGGTTTCATTTGCACCAAGTTTATTTGCACCACCTCTTTTGTACCATACTTTTCCATGCTTTTAACTCACAGACTGCTCGGGGCTAGGTCCTGTTCTTTGTCCGGCACACTTGGATGACACTGCATTTTTTGAGAAGCTGTATCACTGATTTTTCCTGTTTGCCCATCTCTTACCAGTATTTTAAATATGTCCATTGCCTACTTGAATATCCATATTTTACAATCTCAGTGCCTTTTTTCCTACCTGAATTTATACTATTTTTCTATCTCATTTCTATTGATGGCTCAATAAATGTTTCTAACAGTGTTTCTATTTCATGTTGCTTGGTGGCTATAAGTCTTTCCATTCAAAGCTTCTGACTTCTCAAGTGAGAAGTGTATTTTTGAACAAGAGTGATCTTCCATTCAATTATAACCTTACTGAAATATTTACCAGTAGATTATTTTAGAGCTTGTCCCCACTGAAATGAAAAGAAGATTTGTCATTGACTTTTAGCAGAAGAGAGCAGATTGTTACAACAAACAAAATACTTCCTTTCAATACAGAGGACTTTATTTAGGATGTGACAGCTCTACAAAACTGTTTATACCGTGCATGGGACTAAACTGATGAAACTGAAAAACTATAACAGTTGAACTCCATCAGATTCTTTTGGCCAGTGCCCTAAAATGATATTAGAGCTAGTGGGCTAAGTAATGGACACCCTCAAAAACCTGACAGGCTTTGGTCCATTTCTATTCACTGTCTTATGATGCTTGTTAAGTGAGTGCTAAAAAAATGTTTCAGACTTTAAGATTACTATCAGATTTTATTATAGTTTTTGAACACTATTCTAACTCATCATTCATTTATAAAGATGGCTTGAGAAAGACTAGAGTTGCAAGATGAGCAGAAATTCTAAAATCCATTTTACAGCCTGAAGTAAATAATTTCAAAACTTTAGAAGACACTGAATCAACAGTTTATTAACCAATCACATTTTTTTAAACTGTGATTTGGTCTAGAAGTTGGCAGAAACACATGAGAAACCCTGAGAGTTTAAAGTTTCTGGCTGATCTCTAAATCAAAAACAGCTGAGCACATTTAAATATTTTGTGTAAACAAATTTGCATCCAGGCTGCTAATCTACATGCCAGCTTTCAGTTTGACATTTTCTGAAATGATGGAAAAATGCTAAGCCCTTAATGCTAAATGGAGTTCATAATGGAAATGCTGACAGACCCATAATTACCTGTATTGTGATTCTGCTGAAAGCTTCTTTATCTGTCTAATCTTTCACAATGGAGTTAAATATATAAATTCTTGAAAGGAGGAAAAAAGGAACTTTATGTTGGAAATGCTAAACTGTAGCAATGGTATATTCTCTTCCAGACATCCATTTATGGAGGTAGCAGTAACCAAAAAATTTTATTTGAAAAAAGATGTAGCACTTTCTGTGGAACTATAAAAGCAGCAAATGATACTTAAAAGTTTAACTTAACCTCAATTTTTCAATCTTTTTGAGTCATCTTTCTGGTAAGGTATGAGTAAACAGATCCAATCAACCATTTTTAATATGGCAATGAGGAATTATCATAGAAGAAATTTGTCATTGACTTGATATGGCAAAAAAATCTCCAAACCAACAACAAAGAAACTAACATTTTACTGCCCTAATACTGACCTCCTGTGCTAAAATCTTCTGCACTGGGGAGAGAAGGAATGTTGTGGTTTAACCCCAGCCAGCAACTAAGCACCACACAGATGCTTGCTCACTCCCGCTCATTTGGGATGGGGGAGAGAATCAGAAAAGTAAAAGCGAGAAAACTTGTGGGTTGAGATTAAGACAGCTTAATAGGTAAAGCAAAAGCCATGCACACAAGCAGAGCAAAACAAGGAATTCATTCACTGCTTCCCATGGGCAGGCAGGTGTTTAGAGCAATCTCCAGGAAAGCAGGGCTCCATCACACATACAGTTACTTGGGAAGACAAACGCCATCACTCTGAACGTCCCCCCCTTCCACCTTCTTCCCTCAGCTTTATATGGTGAGCACAACATCATATGGTATGGAATATCCCTTTGGGCAGTTGGGGTCAGCTGTCCCAGCTGTGTCCCCTCCCAACTCCTTGTGCCCCCCCAGCCTCCTCGCTGGTGGGGTGGGGTGAGAAGCAGAAGAGGCCTTGACTCTGTATCAGCAACTGCTCAGCAATAACTGAAACATCCCTGTATTAACCACACTGTTTTCAGCACAAATCCAAAACATAGCCCCATACTAGCTACTATGAAGAAAATTAAATGTATCCCAGCCAAAACCAGCATGAGGAAACAGAGGATGATATGTTTAGAAAAATTCTCCAGAAAATGAAGTGGAATAATAATAAGGAAAATGAGAAAAAGATAGTTATCTGGACTCTGTAATTTAGAAACTCCATTGTCTGCCAACTTAAGAGTCTTGAAGTTTCTCTGGATGAGCTTTTTCTCACTGTTTTTTTCATTTCCTCCATGAAAATCTTCCCCAGTTTGTCCAGGCTATAACCACCTGAAAAACTACACAGCATTCGCTCTGCAGAGACTGCTTAGGGTGGATCATTCAGACATACCAGCCTTACTCCATCTCCACACAATCTCTGTGCACCAGCCAGGGCACACTTGTCCTTGCAGAACAACTATCACACATCACTGTAGCCCTTCATTGAAACAGAACGTCCTCTAGCATTTTTGGCCTCTGTACTTTTCTGTAAAGATGAAATCTGTTTCTCCAAGGCTCCCACAGTAAGGACTAACAAAGCTCAAAGAAAATATCCTGAGGGAAAACAGAGGAATATAACCCTCTGATACCTTCTTTCCAAACTACCACCTTCTCCAGAAAGAGTCTTGGACTTTTAATTTCTGCTCATTAAGCAGCTGCTTCAGTTCCAAGATCAGCTATTTGCCTATCTCTGTATGTTCTTTAACATCACTCTGTCCTTCTTGAGACTTGGAGATTAGGATTCCAGGCAGTGCTCAAGATATGAGTACGTCAGGGTTTTCTGTAGGAGATAAGTTACATTTTGTCTTACTCTCAGTACTCTTCTTGATCATGCCTAATATTTGGAGAGAAGGGGCTTAATTGCCTTGGAACACAAAGTCGATGATTTCAGAGAAATGTCAGTGATGACTCTGAGATCAAAACTTTAAGTTCCAAGTTCAGCATCATGCAGATATCATTTAGATATACTTTCCTATATGCATATTAATCTCCAAAACTCACCTACTTACACATTTGCACACCCATTCATTTTGTGAGGACGTTCTTGAGTTCCTCAACATCGGTGCATCATTTAATTACCCAAAGGATTTAACATCATCCCCAGCCTTGCAAATTTCACTGCATACTCCTTATTCCATTGGGAATGGAGATGTGGGGGGAAACTGATCCCATCACTGATCCTAGAGCAACCTCACTTTTGATTCTTCCTCATCCAAGCAAGTGATCATTAAGCCCTACTCCATTTCTTATCCTTTAACCAGCTTTAAGTCCATAAAAAGATCTTTCCAACTATCCTGTGGTAACTTATTTTCTTCAAAAACCTTTGGTGGGAAGCCTTGTCAAAAGGTTCTTGTATGTTGACAGTGACTAAATTTAAAAAGATTAGTTATTCTGGTTAATGGATCTGAACCCAGAATTCCCTTTTGCTGGTTGACAGCTTTAACCAAAGACATTTAGTGGGAGTAATATTCTGCCTGTCACACACCTCCTTTCATAAGCTTGAATACAAAACTGTAGATCCAGAAAAAGACAGAGGGCATGAGCTGTAGCCACTATGCAATATGGAAAAGATTA